>DF239398.1:24167-213197 GCA_000507305.1 Breviolum minutum Mf 1.05b.01 | reverse complement strand
CTACTACTTTACGAATCGATTACTTTACGAATCGATTACTTTACGAATCGATTACTTTACGAATCTATTACTTTACGAATCTGTTACTTTACGAATCTATTACTTTACGAATCTTTTACTTTACGAATCTGTTACTTTTACGAATCTATTACTTTACGAATCTATTACTTTACGAATCTATTACTTTGAGCATTTTTAAAAGTTCGTAACTCGGAAGTTTCGCATCCAAACTTCCTTTGACTATAGCAGTAAAAAGGGATGCATTTCTGATGCCTGTTTGAAAGCCTGCAGGATGTGTCTAAATGTTCCACCTTAAGTAAACTCATTTAGGAGGTGTCCAAATGTTGGGATCTTTCTTGCTCTAAGAATCCTGGGACCCCGCAGTAGCCTGGCTCTTTTAATAGGTTCCAAAGCCTCCATTGGAGGCTCCCAGCTGATACTTAGGCTGGGATGTGTTTTTTTTGTATCACCTTAGAAAGATACAAACGACTCGTACCAGCTCATCAACTGGTATCAAACAAATCTCCGTATCAAAAACGGGATCCGGGGCGCTGGTTCTTTTCGTAGCAGGAGTAGCCTGCATCTTCACAGCAACCTGCCGGAAAAAAAAATATAGCAATACCACTCTGTGAAATCCCGGAATCACTGGTAAGTCTTATATTATGGGGGTTACAGTAAATATATAAATATGTATGCATTATGTCTTTCAATATATATATATATATAAACAGTATATCTATGTACAAAAAGGTGCTGGCCCAGTATTGGGTAGACCCGCAAATATGTACAGCTTTGAATTGTTGGGTATCCTCATGTGTCCTCCATGGTCGTTCTGGGCATCACAATTTTGGACAAGCCAAAGTCTTGTTATAATATGTTCTAATAATAGAGTTATGATGTTTATTTAATATGTTTATGCTAACAGTAAATATGTTTATACAATCTGGGATGTTGCTGCTTGGGATGCACAACATTGAATTCACTAAGCAATTCTCATCTGGTGCACATGGTTTCCGAGATTTTAGGAGACATCATGCTTTACTAACACAATTCTCCAGTTGCATCGGTAGTATACCCCTTGCCCAAACTAAATGAAGGGAAAACAACTTTCAATTCATCAAAGTTCACCAAACAGTTCTTCGAAAAGGAACAAACATGTTTGTGTTTTTGGCTTTCCCTTGTGATAATGCACATGTTTGTTGCCTTGATGATGATGACGATGACGATGAGGATGACAATGACGATGATGACGATGATGACGATGATGATGATGATGATGATGATGATGATGATGATGATGTTTGTGCCCCGCCCCTCAACTCGGCCTGTATCTCTACAATCTTCAATTACAGAGGAGCAGCTACCTGGTGTTTGGGTCGCCAATGTTCAATCACCATGGTCCAATGGACCTTTGGCCTTTACATCTCATTGATTGATTCATAGGGATTCTACAATTGAGGGATTGTAAGAGTCCCTACATTGCAGGCATATGTTATAATCTATGTGAGGGTTGTTCTAAATTCTTTCATCTGGAAAACGTCATCTTCGCCAAAAAAAATTACTTTCGCCGAACTTTCGCGAACTCCATGTTTTTCTTTCGCGGTACATGTTGGCCAAGATCTTTAAGAAAAACGTGGATGTGTGATATCCTCAAATTGTTCCAGGCGTCTGATCCCTCGTCACACTTCATTCTGCGGCAGCTGCACTTAAACATTTACGTTCTGCTTTAAGATGTTGGTCCTTGCTCACCTTCATCGGTCAGTTCTGACACAACAAGTCCACAGTTTAGGCCACCTAGCCTTCAAATGAAGGTCGTCTTTCGCCAAGGCTTTAGCAAAACTTTCGCCAAACTTTCGCGAAAAATCCCCCAATAGTTTTTACAAAATGATACATATATACATAATAAACACTAAGTACAAATATCTACAATGCAATTTAGACATATGTACATGAACTTTCGCCAAAACTTTAGCCAGAAAAAAAAATACTTTCGCCATTTCAGAAAAAACTTTAGCCGAGACTGCTAATTGCATACCCAAAGGCTTACGCAAAGGAAACCCCTTTCATGGACCTTTTGCTCAACTCTCATGTATCAATATAACTTTAACTATACGACAAACATACCCATGGAACAAAGTTTTGTCATGGCTCACATCCCTGGGTTAGCTTGGATTTGTTGGGGTTCCTTGCCACATGACCATGCTTTTTTTCCACTCGGGAATTTGCGAATCGCTAAAACATTCTAGAACTGACACAAGGGCGGTTTTCGTTTTTCTTCAACAAACGCCACATACTCCCCCGAGACTAGCATAGTCCCTGAAAAATGATGGCTGGAAGACGAGCCTTTCCCTTAAAATGGTCCCTATTTGGGGGACATGTTAATTTGCGGGAGGGGTAACAACCTTTGTTAAAAACGAAGAAAATTCCCATCAGTTGTACTCTTGGACTGATGGTAGCCGGTGGTAACGACCAATTCTGGTGAAAAAACACATCACACCTCTAGGCTTACATAAGATTTCCCCGCGTCCCGATCTTCACATATTTGAGTTGGGGAAGAACCACTTCAGTCAAATGCTAGAAATTCTGTTGAATCTGTCAATCTGTGTTGTTTCTTTGATTTTGGTTGCTTAGCTCTCCAAGATTGAGCTTCAATCCCTTCCATTTTCATAGTGGGTATCACTACCTAAGGTGGATGAACCACATAAAGCAATCTTGGTTGCCACATCATATACCTCAGCTATCTTTGCTGGCATATAAGAACAGTGTAAATCCATGTAAATCCAGTTTATCCTCCAAGCCGTTTAAACAAAAATCCTTGACAATCCCGAATTCCGTGAAGATCACTTCATCTTCAAAAAAAGTCACGCTGTGTATCATCCCAAAAAAAAAGGTTACACAGATTTTTCTCCAATTTGCCAGGAGCACGATCCATCTCCACGCGTAACGATCCCGAATGGCCGCGATGTGCCCGGTGGTGTTGCTGCAGAAACAAAGCTCCAATGGTACGGTTGCAGCTTGCACCAGGCCCGGGCTTGCAGACCTGGAAGCTTTTCTGGGGATTCCCCTGGAGAGAGCCCATTTTTTTAACGAAGATGTTGCTATGTTTGGGAGATTCGATTTATATAAGAAAACCGTTAAAGGATTCAAGCACAATTTGTTCAAGCACCCTTTGTAACAGTTGTGTGTTTTCTTGGGCTGTTTGGGTTGTAGTGAATATGCTCTGAAAATTCGAGGTGACCCTGTGAAATTGACCATTGTCTTTGGAGATTAGAACTCACATGCAGCCCTGAAGAGATCACATTCCAACAACACTTACTGAAACCAATCTTCCGCCCCCACAAAAACATGACCATCTGAGATGAGGTCGCATCAAGTCCTTCCAACTTGCCCACTTTTACCTATGACAGAGTTGTTTCCAGAAGGCGGCATGATATTTCTCAGGAGATGATTCACAAAAATGCAACCACAACCAGGGTCGTGAAGATATCTCCATAAATGAAGACCACAACGAAGAGATTCTCCAAGTTCATAGAATTTATTGAGTTTTGGGTCCAGCTTGTGTTTTAGAGTCATTTCAATCATTGGGTTATTTCACCATTTGAATGCAACCGACTTGGATGATCAAATCTCCTTGGAAGTAATAAACACTATTTTCACCTACTGTTGATGAAACCACTGTAAATAATAAATTAATAATGGGATAAACTACTAACCTCAACTGTTGATCGCCGGATTTCAGCCATCAACACGATTTTCTTACATGGATCTGCCATCTATCACTACTACAACTTGCAGCCCAGCCTGCTGTTTGGTGTCAAGGTCAAGTACGGCAGATGTTAGTGAAAACAATGTCGTGCACAAAAGCCTGAGATTGAGCCACAACGAAACCCGGGGTCCCTTAACTTTCCATGATAAAAAT
Organism: Breviolum minutum Mf 1.05b.01; assembly: GCA_000507305.1. Lineage (NCBI taxonomy): Eukaryota > Dinophyceae > Suessiales > Symbiodiniaceae > Breviolum > Breviolum minutum. The sequence continues at coordinate 209,278 of DF239398.1, read as the reverse complement.
GGAGTGACATGGCAGACATGCCCCTAGAAATGGCATAATGGGCAACTGGGGTTATAACTACCCTTACTTCCCATTTTGAATCCCTGGTTGTTTAAAAAGGCCGGGATCTTTGTTTTATGGTTGATAAATAAATCACCATATAACTGGGTAGCAGAATCCCCTATATACCCTAAACAACCTACACAACCAAGTTGAAATACTGTAAGTTAAAGGTTAACCCATGATGGATCATTTTTTTGGATGGTGTATTTCCCTACATGCATGGTTGATGTTTATTGTAAATGTAGGGCGTAAGTTAAAACATGGATCCTCTGGGGAAACATGACTCAAGTATCTAATCAATCGCTGCAAAAAACATTTAAAAAAACAGATCGTTTTAACTGACTCAAAAGAAATACATATACATATATGTACGTATTCAATCAATAAATCACTGCAAAACTCCATAGACAAACAATAAGCATCAATGAACATGAAGCCACCCCAGGACTTGTTTAAATTACTGGCTCTAAAATAAGAACGAAACCGAGAATTATGTACCGCATACATAAATGTACACTGCATACAGCATCAATCATAATCCTGCATGTATAAGTCAAAACAAGCTGCATGATTGTTTCACTGCTCACACAAACAGCTAGGTTTTAGTCTGGTGTCCTGGTTTTTTGGAGGGAATGACGGAACTCACAACTGCTTAACCTGCTAAACTCGAATTAAACGCAACTATTTCCCAAAGATTCATCTTATTTGCAACTTACACAGGTTCTTGTATGATCAGGATTCATGAACCATGAGTCACGAAAACAAAAAACATCATCATCATCATCATCATCATCATCATCATCATCATCATCATCGTCATCATCATCCTTCTTAGGTCAGGGAGGCATTTTTTCCACAAATTCTTGGCAAGAGACAATGGACCAAAATCCCATTCCAAAAAAACACTCAATTGTATGGTACATTTACCTTACATACTAACCATGGTTGCTCACTACTAAGTACTTACCAAAGGGGATAATCCTCCAGGCACACGGAACCTGGACCTACATTTGCTTGATTTTTGATGGTAAATTAGTAGGTGAATATACCAGGCCCATCAAGTCGATCTGGTGGCAAATATCCAAAACTCCAGGCTGGTGGTTGAACCAACCAATTTGAAAAATATGCAAAAGTCAAATTGGATCATGAAACCCAAGGGATCCGGAGAGAAAATAACAAATATTTGAAGTTTCACCACCTAGATAACTACGGTTAGTAAGCCCCCTACCTGGGGTTGTACCCCTTCCAAATGGCATTTTCATGGCTTATATCGTGGTGGCCATCTGTAAATGTCGTTTCCGGGGTCCAACCCCACCCAGGTCCACACAAAAATGGCGGGGCTTTGGTGGTAATCTTCCCTACCGTTTAACCCCTAAACACTACACACATTGATTCGAAAAGTTGTAGATAAAATCTAAATAAAATTAGATGCATACATGGGGGGTCAATCTGGGATAGTAACGAAAAAGAAACACGGAGGTTTGGGGTGTGAGTGATTTTTGTGTTTTTTTCGGTCGATTTTTTTTTGCCCGACGTCGAGGGTTGGAGAGTTTCATATGTTTCATCATCCGGTCAATGGTTCAACACGTCCGGCTGTAAACTAGCTGGGGATACAAGAAACACAGTGTAAACAATGAGGTTAGGGTTATTGACTACAACTATAGTGCAGGGGTTCTGTTCATCACCAGCATCACCCAAACATGGATCTTTGGCAAATTTGCGGTATATACTCAGTTAAGATGAAAAGAACCAATCCAATGCCCTTCAAAATGGAAAGACCTTAGAGAGGCTGTTGCAGGATCTACCCTGATCTTCCAGTTCCGGATCTATTTGATTGCCTAATATCAGGTAATTGGACCCTTTGTTCCAAATATATAGGGACCCTAAAAGATCAGGATATCTATTTGTATATACAGTATATATATACATATAAAAGTTTCTATTTCGAAAAAACCTCCATAAAAAGCAAGAAATTGTTGAAGTACACATGAAGTACACTCCCTTGACTGAGATAGAGCCCATCCAGCATGCTGCTTGGAAAAACGACTTGCCTTTGAGAGGGCAAAGGATCTGAACACAAAAAGGTACAGTTTCCTTCCATCCTCCACCAGCACAAAACAAACGTGCAGGATTGTCAAGTGAGCCAGCGTTCAAAACCCTTACTACTTTCCATTATACTGATTGGTTTATAGGGATCCTTAGATTGGCTTATTATAATCCCCATATAATTGGGCAGTATAATCCCCTATATCAACAACCAACCAGGGTTTTGAACACTGCTCAAGTGCCATCAACAGTATGGATGAATACTATGCGGTTTCTCCATCGATCAGAATGGTCATTGAGTCAATGCCCCTTTGCTAGAATTCAACCTTGAAGTTTGCGAGCAATAATTAAAGCAAACATATGAACCAAATATAAATGGCAGTATCGGGGGTGAAGCAATCCATGTACTAACCACTGATCGTTAAGCTTAGGGCTTAGGGTTCATTGATGCAAGGACTGCAGCGATGGTGGTCGTGCTTCATTCTTCGTTGCCCAGCAACTGTAGGGAGTGAGATACCATGGCTCCCAGCAAAAGGATGCAAAAAAGGGCAACAAAGTTTGAAACCGAAAGTCTGCGGGGCATGATTTTTAGCTGACCAACCATGATGGCCCGATGGCCTTTCGCAAAAAAAACACACACTATAAATGTATACGATTTGCCAACAAAAAGATAAACCGAGATTTTGTGCGTAGCTGGAACCGATGAATTTTTTCCCCCGTTTTTTTTTGGGGGGGGAGGGGGGATTGCTTCTGAAAACCAAAAAAACGCATCCCAAGTCAAGCATTGAATAGAGGAGTTGTTCAACAAACAGAAAAAAATGACATGACTTTCCATTATACTCATTCTTTGATACGGATCCTTATAATGGCTTCTCATAAACCCTATTTTAAACAAAACTAGGAAGTATATCATCCCCTATAAAAAAAGGGTCAACCCAAAACAGGTGATATATAAGTCGCAGTTTGGAACAAGGTCAGGACCTTTGATTTTTCAGATTGGAAGTTGAAGGCGGAGGTTCCGCCCCTTAAGTACGACAAATATACTAGGCTCATTTGTAGGGTTTGTGTCATGGCAACCCTTAGGGAAAACCCGGGACCTAAAAGTTAAACTCTTAGTGGGTTACATATAAAATCCCACGATCAACTCATAGGAGCTAAGGGAATGTCCGGCTAATCTAAGATATGCCCAGTTGGTGCTTATTACATTTTATTACCTTGTACCCCCCGGAAAACATCCTGAAAACTAACATATCCCGGTATCCCCTGAAAAATTGATGCTTGGAACATGACATTTCCTTTCAACATGGTCCCTTTTTAGAGGACACGTCAAATTCGGGGGGTACTTTTCCATGTTCTTCTGTATTCATATGTTTGTAAGTGAAGGGAATGTTGGCAAACTATGCATTTCTTTCTGGGTGTGCGTGAAAAACCAATTTAGAATGACAAGTAAAAAAAACACACACTCCAAGCCAACATTGTCTGATCTTTCTGTGGGCAAATCGATGTTGGTGCGAATCTGAGCCCCATTTCCACACTCTCTGCTCACACATCACAGTGTATAGATGGATATATCTGGCCAAACGAAAATATTTCACCAACCTATAGGTTTCCCTGAAATTAGGGGATTTCCTTTCCTCCCCTACCTTTTTGGGGTGAGGTCGTGTGAGGGCGCTATAATCTGACCAGACATATGACAAATAGCCATGTATCTTTGACTCCCTAAACCACCACCAGTTCAACACGAGTTTGTTAGTCGGCACTAGGTGCCCTAGCGATGAACTGGAAGTATGGTTACTGAGCCCCTTCTGTGCAGTCAAGTTCCAATACAACTCACAAATATTGAAACTGGTAATTTCTTCTCATTTTGAAACCAAATGCTTGTGGAAGGGTTTCTGGATACAAAATGTTCTCTTCCAGCTCCTTTTCTGGTCATCTTTAGATTTTGCCTTGTCCCCCCCTAAACATCTCTAAAACAGGTTGATAAAACCACTAGTGGAAGCACCATTGTCAGGGTGATATCCGTTAATGGGAGAAATCCTGCACTCCTGCACCACCTGGGATTGTATAAGACTTACTTTCATACTGGGATTATCGGATCCACATCCACGGGTGTTTAAAAAATTCTGCCATAATCCAACCTTTAAGTGGTTTTCGAAACATTCCGACCACAACCAGCACTGTGGATGGCTTGCCTGCTCCTTCATTTGAATTATCTGAATTCAACAAGCCATACGCTGCCATCACCTCACCCAGGAGAACCCCTTCCCCTGAGTCTGGTTTATCCTGGCGGATCCTGAAGGATCCTCGTATTCCCCCGGTTTTTGTGAACAACATACATATGTAGGGATGGTATTACAATCAACAATAACCTTAAACACGACCTGATAAAACATCAAATATGTTGTGTATATATATATATAGATATGCATGTATTATATGCAAAAACATATGACATTTTTATATATATCATATGTCCATCTATATAATACATTTTTATACATGTTAAGCTCGAGCTGATCCGAACATCGACAATACATGTTGAACGAAATCAAGAAATTAATGTAGCCATTCTTGTACCAAAAGACATTCATCAAACGTGCAATCTGAAGTTGCGTCAAAAATGTAAACACACTGGCATTCATCATAACAATAGGCTCGTTCCATCTATGGTTTCAACCAGCATTATTTGATATACACAAAGCTGTGACTGGGACACTATTTCATTCAGGTTTCCAAGGTAAGCAAGATCACTTGTAATGAAGCATCTAGCAAAGCTGCTACACCAAGCACCATATGAGTTCATTGCCTCCTTTCCATGTTGACATTCAAACTCATATCATTCCCTTTCATCAACTTGAATCTTAACCAGGTCTCAGAAACAAAGACTATTAGGAATTCCTAACATCAGCAAAAATCTGATGAACAATCCTCTTCCCAAAGGATCCATGGTCATGGTATATTTACCGTAACATTTACCTGAAACAAATCAACCGTTCATGGTAAGTAAATATACCAAACTCGTCCCTTCCTGGATCCGAAAAATGGGCGCGGGTGACCCGCTTGAAGCGGATCATCTTCTTGAATCGCTCCTGAACCACCACATCAACCTCACTGTGATTGATTCATGGATCCGAACCCTTCGGGCACCACGAACGGTGTTTGTAAAACACGTGTTTTTTTGGTGGAACAAAAAAGGTGGTGAAATTCTCTTGGGACCTTTTGGACCGTAGGGTAGAATAAATTCATTCATGTGATTTTTGTTCTTCAAGGAACTTAGGAACTTTAGGTAGAAAAATGGATAAATACCTAATTAGTTGTACATAAATGCATATATATATATATATACATACTTACATATATATATATATATTTACATAATTGGTGTTCTTTAATCTTCTGTGCAGAAAATAGATTGGAGCACCTTCGGTTCTTTTCTGCAAGTGTGATTTCACAAGTAATAACTAAACAATGATGTACCTTCTAGGGTCCTCACATGTACCAAATATATGCGTCTGAATGCGACACATACCAAAGCTGATTTGTTGCTGTCCTGCATCTTTTCAGGAGTGCAAAAAATGTTTCACAGGGATACTGTATACAGTGCTAAAACCACTTGCTAAATTGGCATGTTGGTGTTCTGTGCATGTCTATGTTAATCTAGCACATGCCTGGTGAATCAAACCCTGTTTGCCATCTTCTTCTACCATAGACTACCCGTTGTTTAATGAAAACAATTGGTTAATTCTTGATTCATGCACAGGGATATTGATGGTTGGTTTAAGCATCACAATTATTGCTTTGCCGCCCATTCCTAACCCTCCCAAAAATGGATGCTTTTGTTTTCTTTAAGGACTTTGATCTTTTGTCCGCCTTTTATTTTACGACAGTATGTAATTACAAACAAACAACTAGTTTCAGCCGCTCTTTCCATTTTCCATTTCTTTTCTCAATCATCACCCCACAGGATCACCGCTAGGTATTTCTACCTACATAAAAACCGCAAAAAATCAACCATTCATGTATTAAATACCACCCCCCGAAATCTAACATTTCCAACCCCAAGAGATCATGGAGGTTTGGTTCCTTCAGATTTGTCTTTTCCCTTTTCCTCATTTTGGGGCGAAAATTTGAAAATCTTGGGTTCCATTGAGCTCCAGCAGCTGAGAAGGAAGTACGTGGTAACTGGGCTCGACGAGAGGTGAAACGCTCTGGACCTGTCGACTTCGTCGTCGATGACTCCGGGAAAAACAAACATAGCTTAGCTAGAAAATGGACCTGGATTGAAGATGTATTGTATTTCCTATTGAAAATGGGGATATTCCAGCCAGCTATGTTAGTTTACCAGAGGGTAACGTCTCTTTTTTGGATGGATAGATAGATAGCAATGAAAGATGTATTTATATATCTTTCTTTGTAAGAAATTGTGTATAATTATATAAATGAGAATGTGAAAAATTCTGTATGTAGAGATGGGTAAATCCCATCGCATGAAATCCTGCCTACTTAATAGAATCTTAATAGAGCCCCAGTTCCATCATGCAACGCTCAATGAAACTAGACAGTTGACCGTTGCGGACATTTGGAAAAAAACACGTGAATTCACCATTTTTCAAAAGACGTATATAAGCCCAAACAAAAGAAGGTATGACAAGCAAACCTTAGTGGCTATGTTGCTTTGAATTCACATCTATACACACTTATTCACTGTCATTATTTACTTATCTGCACTCATCTCTGGACCTGAAATACACCAATTTATGTATCAATGGATTGAGGGTTTCCACCATCCATCAAATTGAAGGTGCAAAATCAACAAGAAAAAATGAACGTGGCGCGTGGCACCGCACCAGTTTCTTTGAGCTTGTTTTTTGAGGTTCGTAGCGCTTTGTTGAATGCAGATGAGCAACAAGAATTTCCAACATACCACTCCGGATCTACAATAAGTTTACACCCTTGGTTTGGACAAATTTCTGCAAGAAATGACGAATAGTGTCCGTAGTGATGACTGGTCTAAATACCTAACCCTAAACCAAGCAAATGTAGGTACAATGCTTGTATTCTATGTATTTTCACCCCAAGAAGGTTTGAATCCCTTTGGTCATGCCTGCAGAGAATGCTGAAACTCGAGAAGCTCGGCTTGCCACAGACTTCTTGGCTGACATGACTGATGCTGAAGGGCACCGAGGGCACTGGCGGGATGAAGTTGCAAATGCCAGAATGGCAGAAAAAACACACCACCACAAACCAGTTTGAAAGGAAACCAAGTCATCTGAAGTATCAGTATAAATAGTTTAATCATCATCAATAAAATTCAAGTCAGTGAAACACACCATGGTGCGTTTGAGGGCATGTCCGATTTCTGCAAGCCAAATACCTACAGAAACGACTTCAGCATGTCTGAAAGTCACGGTGAATGATCCGATTTCTGCAATCTCATCAGCAAGACTTTTTGCTCGAACTTGCTCATGTACAGCCACCCCAAAATGTTGAGGAAATACAATATCTATATATATATATATGAGGATTCCGCGCTTTGATTGGAAAAGGCCTCCTGGTGAAGGGTTTGAAGACCCAAAAAAGAGGATCGTATGAGTTCCTCCTTCTGTTGCTTCACCGGCATTCAAGTCATTTGCAAAGGTGGTAGGTAGCATATGATAAACCCGGAAACGAGGCAGTCAATATATAATATACGCATAATGATAATAACATGAGTATGTAGTTACCTCACTTTAAACCAATTTGTACAAATACGAATTAATACATATTTATATATACACTTTATATACACATATATGTAAATAAATATAAATATATATTTAGAGAGAGAGAGAGACTGCAAACAAAAATTGACTATGTTACCTATCGCCTTTTACCAAATCCAAAAAAAGTCAATCAATTCGGTTGACCAACCGAGTTCCAATCCCTACGATGATTCATCTCAGAGCTCAATAGAGTGAATGGAACCTAATGGAATATTCCCCAACTCGTTCTCATTAAAGGTCTAGATATATAGATATGATACAGTAAAGGAACATGTGCATACATGTAAATTAATATATATATATATACATGTAATATATACATATCTGTAAAATCAGATCATTTAATCGGCAGGCTGGAAAAAAACATGCACAAATGAACAATCAAATGGGAGCTTCCTTCTGTTCATCCCCAGCTTTTCAAGCGCCACCCGTTTCTCTTTTTTTTCCGATGATTGTTTCTATCAGCAGAAACGGGATGCCCCTGGCCGAGCGTGAATTCAGCTCACCGAGCTGGATGGTTGGGTGTTGGGTGCTGGGTAGGGTCAATGACATGAACCCATAGGATTCATGGTTATGGTATATTCACCTATCTAGAACCCAAATGACCCTTATTTTGATTGGAAAAGGCCTTGTTTTGGGGGGTTGACCTTCAAAAATAGAGGTCGTTGGGGTTCTAGGTACATTTAGTGTACTTTTATGGTGAATGTAGGTAAAGATGCCAGTCCCATGGATCCTATGGGATTGAATTTTGCCTTACAAAAACAACCCACGAGAATTCACCCATTTATTTCGGCTGATTACGGTGACTTACTTGCAAATTTCCACTGAATAAACCTTGGATCCCTTTCTTGAATTCAAAAACTGTTAGTGGATCTACTAAGATTAACACCATGTTTTACAGTATGTCGGCTATATCCACTGATAATCAACCCAAGATCAACCCATTTGGAGCCACTCAACCCCGGTTGGATCCAAAACGTTTACCGATTGACACCACCTGAACACCTCAAGTGGCATTCGAGTGACTCAAATTCATTCCAGAATCATGTCACTTCGAATGAAATATCATGGTTTTTGTGACAAGTTAAGGATATATATATATATATACATATATATATATATCTATTGTATTAACCAGTGTAAAAAGTCTAGAATAACATATCCCAAAACACATAGGAACTATGTGACTGGGTATTTTTTCAAAAACAAATCAACTATACAAATGTAGGTAAACCTACCATTTTCCTTGGATCCTATTGGAACAAAAAGGCACTATCTTTGTTAAAAGCCATTCCGCCATTCCGCGCCTTCACGCCAGGCTGGAACGATCTTGATACCACCAAAACTCCATACAGTTCCTGTGGGGTTCGCGGCATTTTCATGGTATTTCAAAGAATTCATAGGGTTTGATTGCAGTATTCAATCATTTTGTTGGTCAGGGTCTCAACCGTGCCACATATCTTGAAACATAGATTTCATAAGTTTCATAAATGAATAGATAGATAGCAATGAAATATTTGAAACGGTCAATTCACCATTTCTTTGTGTTTCATTGGCAATCCAAGGGTGAGTGGCTGATGTCATGGAGATCTAAGGGCACCCCCCCAATGGCACCCCCTAGAAAAAAAAAATCGAATCATGGTGGTGAATAGTCCGTTAAGCAGGCCTTCTTTCCTGGCATTGGGGAAGTACCCTTGGATTCCCATAATGACATACTAAATTATACAGAGTAGAGAGATATGGATCCACGTTTCAAGGCAATCCTAAGACCACAAAGAAATGTTCCGCAATTGTAGCATGTTGAGTTTTAGGTGTTGACATTTCAACTATCGAAACAACAAAAAAACTCCAAAATAACTCCAAAACGCCCAACACTTTCATGTAAAACACAGGATTTCTGGAGCATTTCGTTTTTTTTGGCAAACCTGAATTCCTGATGTATTCTTGAAAAGGATTACCTTTCTTCTGCTGAAAAAAATCATGAAGAGATGATGTCGGGTGACATCGCAGCCCATTCACCGAAAAGACTATTGGACATGAACCGATGAAGGTCCTTCAAAATAGAGATTTTTGTACGCGTCCTTCAAATATTGTTCCAAATCTGATGTTCAAATCTGATGTTCACCAAAAAATTGGAAGGGTTTCATTTTTGTTGGTCTGTTCACTTACTTGTTTTGGTTGTGAAATTCACAAGTCACGCAGCTTCAGATTGAGGCTCAAACATGAGAATCCCTTTGTGGAATGGATTCTTGAATACCTGCCGTTCACGAGAAGCAGCGGCTCCGTCATGTATGGTGTTTTTTCAGTTCAATGGCACCAGGGGTAATGATTTCTTAATTTTCTTATATATCATACAGTTGGATTTGATCAAAATTTTCGTTCAGGTAACTTTTTACTTTCAACATGCCTCACATCACAATAAAAAGCACTTATTCGGAGGCCAATTTTGTCTTTTACTTTTTTCCAACCAGCTGAACCAAATCCAAGCATAATTATATGCGCCAGGGTCTAAACTTCTTATATGGAGGATGGTCATCCCACCTTGAATGACGGGAATCCTTATAATGGGTACATAAATCCGTACGGAATTGGGTTGATGACCATCCCCTGTTATGAAGCGAAATTCGGACAGTCTGAGATCCGATGTGAATCACCCCTTGGATTTGTACCGGGAATGACTAGCAAGCCACTCAAGTCTTTTGAGGGCAAAAACAAACAGTGAAATAAAAATGTGAGAAAGTCTGTACAGCCTCCAATGTAAATTATGCGATCCAGTTGTGACCATCGTTCGAAGAAATTGCGAATGCATAGATTTCGAAATCACCATTTTGTAAGACCCACCAATGTGTCATCAAGAATTCACAAGTTATCAGCGGTTTTTTGCCAATGCTTTTCTCAACCTAGCGGCTGCATTGAATCTTTCCCTTGGTGCCAATTCGGGAACAATGTTATGAGGAATAATAGGTTCAAGACAAGGCAATTCCAGTGGTTGATCAAGGGATTGTTCCTTCAAACTATTCAAATTTGCCCGCACAAAATGTAAGGTCTCTTGCGCTCGAGGAATAATAGGACGACGTGGTACCCCTGAAACTTTACTGTGAAAACCAAGTCTCTGCAAGCTCAAACAAGGTCTTTTTGGAAGAACACCAAAGTCGGGAATGATGTTCACTTTTGATAAATTTTGAAGCTGACGAATCAGCTTTTCCATAGCAAAAGTTTGGTTATTGGCTGCTTTGTGTTGTTTCGGAAGTAAAGCAGCATCGTCAGAGTTATATGAGACATAGTTAATGATCCTATCTCCCGGATTGATCGGGATAGGGAAAAGCACTTGACAACTTAGGCCAAAACTAACAACCAGTTCTAAATATGAAATACCCCAATCTGAAGAAAAGTCATACTCAGCCGTTTCTGCGTCAGTTGGCCATCGGAGTTTTGCAACCAATCCCAAAATGTTTGTGCGATACTGCGCCCTAAACTACATGCATCTTTGACATCGTCATGAAGAGAATCATTAAACCAAACTTCATACCCTTGGGGTTGCCAATCCAAAAGTTTTTGAAAAGCAACTGCATATGGGTCTTCGATATTATCTTGGGGGGGCTGCCTTTCAATCTCAAAAGCAATGCCATGTATCCTTGGGTTGACTTCTGGTTTGTTTTCACGCTGTAATTTCATTCGTAGCAAATTAAGTTCAAGGATGTATACCAAAACTGAACGTAATTTCTGAAATTGGGAATTTGAATGTTCATAGATATCATCAGCCAACCCTTGTATTTCAGGGAATTCATTTTGCAACGCTGCATCAGCTGATCTATCTGCAACGTGGTTGGCCAAAATGGCCCATGCATCTTCGTCATTGGACGCTTCAGAAAACTTTCGATGTGCCTTTACTTTATGTATGTGATACTGTCCGATTTTCCATACTTGTTTGAGTTGGGAAATCAGATCCTGGTTGGCGACTTTATGGGGTTTCTCGATACTACTCACACGTTCCAAAGCTCAACCATCCCCTGTTATCTGGTAAATAGTGGGAGTTTAGACCCCAGCACACATAAACGACATGAAGTATCAACCTCTCAGTCGAACCGAACGGAAAATCGAACCGAACCCCTAAGCTCAAACACATTCCAAAACACGAACCCTTTGCGAGAAATTGCCAGGCAACAAGGATGTCAAATATGTCAAGCTACTTAGAACAAACACCTGGGTTGAATGTGTATATAAAAATACATACACATCTCACGCTTCTATTTTAATACTTCCAGTCGATGGAGAAAAAAACAAACACATTCCCCAATATATAGCAGAAAGTAAAAGATAGTAAAAGCACCACCTAAGTAATTCAAAGCCTTCAAAGAACAAACATAACCCAATACCCATACCATCCAAGTAATTCATATTTACCTGCATTTCGTTGAATTTCATGGTCCATGTTGGTAAATATACCATACATGGACCCTATGGGATATGATCTGTTCCCATATTTCCCTTCCAGCCTTCCGACCATTGGTAACCTGGCTGCGATTATCTTCTTTTTTGGCGATGAGCTGAAGCACATTCTGAGATATGTCGCTTTGAATATCGTCAAGACAAATATACTTCTCGAGTCCACCAATCTACCAAACACATGTACATCAAGCAAATCTGAGACTCTAAATGTCAATAATCACGATATCCAAGGATAATTTTTTGACATAGCATAACCCACCCCAGCAAAAAGATGACCTTGACAACCACAGGGGAACATGGCCCCTTTTTAATTGCAAGTATGTGAATCGTGTGAACTCAGGTGTAAACGCCACCTGGAAAAGCCACTGGAAAGCTTAACAAGATTCACAAAACGTTGACTCAAGGTCCACAATAAAAAGTGGATAAAGCCCACGGTGTCATGAACGTCTTTTTTGAAACTATGATAGCATTTTTCTAGGACATGATAGCCAATACAATATATGATATATGTAATGCTTGTCCCAATTGGTCAGTACTCTGCTTGATGGGAGACGTTTAGGAAATAATGATCATGGACACCAACATCACCAACCCTGCCTGCCAAAAATGCTCATAACGATAACAGTTGACCTCGTTAGCGCAAGCCGTGGTGACAAACAGCTGCTTGTGGTAAACAACAAGAAAGTTATGTTTCCATAAAGTGTGGCCTTATAAATTGGTAACTGGGCTTATAACCCCTATAATAAGTGGAGTGATCACCCCACTTATAACATCTTATAACTAGTAGGGGGCCCAGCTTGTTCCCTCAGGGGGTGATACAGAACTGGCATGCCTGAAGGCAAATTACCAAAACTTCGACTAAACCAGATTTTTTCCGGGGGAGTTTGGTGAGGAAGGGATGAAATAGACCCTTTCACCACCATGTAAAATTGCGACATTTGCACCCCTGCGGTTTGGTGGGTTAAAAACCAATCTACCGTTTGCTGAATTCGACTTGAACTTTCTACCGATTTCAAGGGATGCCTCGGAGCATGGATTCTATCTACTTCCACCGATTTACCAACCTTCAGGATCACCCAAAAACAGAAACCAAACATATTTTGAAACTAAAGAAACGCATGAAAAAAAACAAAGTTGGCCTAGGATGATGAGCTCTACATATACATTGTTTTTTTCTAAGAATGGGATCAATGGTGATCGCAGGTGCAGGAGTTCACCTGCAAGTCTCAACTTGTGTTTTTTGTTTGAACACCGCCCCCCATGAAAGGACAGGGCTGGATCAAAAAACAAAGATTGGGTGAAACTGCACGAGATTTGCATCAAACTTGATACGTCATACAAAAGCGTGCCATGATTTGGAAGATGATTGTAGCAACGTACGGGTCATGTGGCATCAACATTTGCAAGTCACCCAACAAACATCTGTCAAAACTCCATAAAATGTTAGTGTGAGGTTTGACAGCGAAACGTGACTTTGTACATTTCGTTTTCAGGCATGCGGCATGCCATATTAGCTACAATCTTTTCACCCAAGGACCCACATCCATGTTCAAATCCAACAATCGGATGAATTGAATTTTCAACACTAACAACAAAAACAACAAACAGCCACATGTCACATCCACTGCATATATAATCAAATGTAAGGTATGTACATCGTTCATATGGGTAAATAATTGTGAATATATATATATATATACAGGTACGGTCGCATCAAACCATTGGGTGCCCGCACCATCTCGTTTGTGGTCATGTTGACACCAACCAAATACAAGTGATTGGCCAATAGAAAAGCGATGCCCTGTCAAATAAGGCAAGTGGTTGTGTGTTTTCATGCGTTTGTTCTTGGAGGGGGGGTTCTGGGCATATACTGTTATGGGACAAAATCATACACCAGGACCCAAAACATTGCAGCTGACAATTCATCTGGCCAAAGAAGCATCCCAAATGGAACTCAGATCATACATGAGCTATGAAGAAAACCCTTGTACTTATCCATCCCATGTCGTTCTACTTGTTGTTTCAAACGGATTCCCGTAATTGGGCGGTTTCATGCTCTCTAAAACCCAGGTATTACAGTAAGGTGTGTAACCCCCCTATACTTTATACAAGTGAACCGGTTTCCTCTCATGCTCAAGAAATGTTGCATATACAAATATGTATGTTATAGAATACATATACCAGTTACTATATACATATATGTATAGGATACATATATATATATGTATATATATATATATATACCCCCTAGCTGCAAATCGCTCCCCTCCAACCGAGGGGCGCTTGCTTCCAGATTTGCTCCAATGATTGAAAAAACCAAGTGGCTGGGGAAGAGAAGAAGTGCAGCATCATAACCTGTCAAAAAAGAGGGGGCTCGGGCTCCGCAACAATGTTGGTGTAGGATACTTAGTAACTGGTTATATGTAGGTTTATAACCCTAGTTAGGGGACATATAACCCACTTATAGGGGTTATAACCCTGGTTACTATCCACTTACTAAGTATCCTGAACCTTTAAGTATTTTCTGTTGGTTAAAGGAAATTGTATTTTCTGTTGGTTTTACAATGTTGGTATTCTAAGGTTGGTGTTGGTATTTTCTGGCTGCGGTTGCTTAAAGATGGTTAAAGGATGTTGCTGATCATGACTCACCAAACATTCTGTGCAGCAAAAACGCCTTCCAATTAAAGAAACACACATCCACATCCTGATATGTCCATCCTGATGTTGTTCCGAGGACCAAACATGAGGATGGAAATTATTGAGGAAAAAATATGAACAACATTCATTTCCACAGCCCGAATGGCTTTTAGGCTTTCATCAAAGGAAGATAATTATGTCAATTTTCCATCGTATTAGAACTGATGGCAAGTTCTAAACATATATGGACAGGTATTGACATTCCATCGGGTAGATCCCATAGAAGAGCACAATAGAAATCCCGTAGGAATGACCACAATTCGGTGCCCTGAAGAATCAAGTGGATTCAAATTCTTCTCTTGATATTCGTAGGAATCCATCGTCATATTCTTAGATGATGATTGGCTAGTTGGTGGTTTCAACCCATCTGAAAAATATGAGTCAAAATAGGAATCTTCCCCAATTTTCGGGGTGAAAATAAAACAATATTTGAAACCACCAACCAGTTTTAGGTTTCATCAGGTATTCTCAGGTATTTCTCAAATGATTGGATCCCTAAGGCTGGATGAGTTTCTTGCTGTAAAAAACGGTTCCCAGCCTTCCACGGCGTTTTGTTGAACGATCACACTTTATCTGGATGATTGAGGTGGAACCCCGCTTTGGAATTGTTCAAGATGCCAAAAAAGAAACGGATGTCCAACCTGGGAGTCGTGTACCCTCCGGTAAACTAACATAGCAATGGTGGTGTCCACCTTTTCCAATAGGAAATACATCTACAAATGGTGGATTTTCCATGGCTGTGTTAGTTTACTGGAGTGTATATGGATGTTTCCCAAAAATAGGTGGTTTTTACCCCCAAAATGGATGGTGAAAATAATGGAAAACCCCTATTAAAAATGGATGATTGAGGCGGAACCCCCCTTTGGAATTTTTCAAGATGCCAAAAAGAAACCGGATCTATATCTAAATATATTATATTATATTTATATAATCATTTACCTAGAACCCAAGTGACCCTTGTTTTGATTGGAAAAGGCCTTGTTTTGAGGGGTTGACCTTCAAAAGTAGAGGTCATTGGGGTTCCAGGTATATATATATATATTCTCTCCCCCTGAAACTAACAGTTCGCACCCGCCAGGTTGCGCCATCCCAAAAGGAAACAATCGTCTTCCAACTTGAACCATCCATTTTCAAGTGCTATGTTAGTTTCAGAAATGGTAATCCACATGAGAGCTATCCAAAGTAGTACTAAACCTTGCGTGAGTTTTGAATCCTGTCATTTGGGGGATATCCAAGCTATGGTCATTGCCGACAATCACCGAAATTTTAGATGGGGCCCCAGCTCCTCATTCTGGCTCCTTGGATTGCTCCCCTATGATTTGATCTTCATGTTTAGTTTAGTTGCTGGGCTTGTCACCCTGGAAGTCGAAATATCAAAACAAACATAGCACTACTCGCATAATTAAACGCCCCGAAAAACTCATGGGGCCGGTTCACCTGCAAATGGAAAAAACAAACCCATGGGATTCGCGTTCGGAGATTCCGAGTCGCAAACTTTGGAAATTTTCCTCGTGTTCAGGTGGTTCCCGCTGATTCATGACCAAGAGGCAAAAACCATAAAAGGGTACTGCATGACCTCAGTGATGCAATAAAGGGTGGGACATGAAGATCCTGGTTATCCTGGTTGGTTATCTATGTTACAGAATACTGTTGATGGCTCAGAAATCCCATTCCCAACCACAAAAAGGATGTATAAAACTCGTCGTAAATAATGGGCTACTTACCATATCAGCTGGTGAAGGATTTCTTCCAGCAAAGGCAGTATATTTAATATGAGCAGATATATGTCTGATATCATATTTTTGTATATCATAGATATCCTAGGGACCCTATATTCCCTAGTATAGCTGGGTAGCATCACCAACTTAAAAAAAAACACATCAGGGGGTACTCAACGTACTCAACTGATCACCGATCGCAAATCCTGGGTCGTGTTCTGGGACTGTGGGACTTTTCATTGAATCCTCTCGTGATTGGAACCCAAAGAATCCACTTTTTATGGAGGACAAATGGACAGATTTGGGGGCCGTATAATTCCATGGACCATCAGAAATTCATTGACTCAACATGACTCAAAATGACTCAAAAACATGAGCTTCTTTGAAAAGGGGGTTAAGTAACCTCATGAACATGTTTCTTTGGTAAAAATAGACATAAACATATTGTAGTCTGGGCAAAACTTAATGAATAAGTCCTCATCAAATTAAATCAAGGACAATTTGGTGGGATTCTCTGATTAGACTACACTTTTGTACGGTTTGATTGGGAAAAAGTTCTGAGTCAGTCGAAATGATACACATGGTAGACTGGAGGTGTCTCCTTGCTTTAGCACACCGCTGCACTGGTGAAGTTTGGTTTTCCACCAGATGCTCCATCTAAACCAATGAAGATACTGCCATCCTTTGCTTTCATGTCATTGCCGTTAATATCCAACAGAAGTGACGTTTTTCATGTATAAATACATACATTTGTTTATATAAATTATGCATAGAAAAAACCTACACTTGGGCATGACCGGCAAGTGTTTTTCCCATCTATGTATTGTCTGGGATACATCCTGCCACCGAGCCACCGTGTGGGAAATGTACTCGAAGAACCTTTTTCGCAGTTGTGAGTTGTGAAGAGATCAAGCGATCAGAAGGCACCCAAGGACAGTTGACAAAAATACGAGCCCGAAAAAAAACGAATGAAACCTCTGAAATCTAACATTTTGAACCCTGAAAATTTGAGATCTTAAGATTTTGAACCCAAAGTCATGGAGTCCGGTGATGCTTCAGATTCGATTTTTTTTGGGCTGGAAAATCTCGGGTGCTTTGCCGTGGGAAAAAATTCTTGAGGGAGCGAGAGCTCTAACCAGCTCCCTAGATAGTACATACCATACATACCTATTGGCCTATTGGCCTTATATAATTTGCTTGGCCCTATAGGCTAATAGGTTAATATACCAGGTGAGCATAATATAATGTAAATATACCACTTAATTTGATAGTACATACCGATGGGCCCTATGGCCCTATGGTGGCTAACTTCCTCCCTTCCAAGCATGGTAAATTGGATAAGTTGATGCTTCAGTGGGTTTAATCAGGTTAGATCTTAAAAACAATCTGCAAATATGTAGGTCTACAAACTACAAACCTGAGCTAATTAGCATGTTTTTGTTCTTCCATGAAGAGGGATTGGCAGGAAACAACTCCTTCAATCATGGAAGGTATTCAGCATTCAATAGCTTTCGCTGAACATTCTCAACATCGTCGGAACATCTAAATCTGGTTGTGTATATCATCACATTCAATAAGACATAATTCCGGTGCATTGAATTGCAAATGGTTTAACAATCGCCAGCTTGCAGCTTTCTGGATTATCGTCCAATTGCACGCCCTGTTAGACTACCAGTAGAAGTCTCCACACATTTAATTTTCCAAGGAACGTATCTTTGGTGACTGCTTTGCGCAGGAAAATCACAATCATTGCAAAGTGCAGCCACTGCACCGTTAACTGGCCGCCAATTGGAGGAGGAAACACACACATATCAAAGGGGTGTCTCAACCAAAAACCTATTGATTTCGCACTACTAAACACCAGATTGCGGGAATATCATCCAGGATTGCAAGTTGTACCTGCAAGTTCATAAATAGTTGGTGGTTCAACCCATTTGAAACATATTAGTCAAAAATGGGAATCTTCCCCAAATAGGGATGAACATGGATGAAAATAAAAAATATTTGAAATCACCACCCAGTACATAAAAATACATGCCGCAACATGGATTCTTTATCATGCCAAATTAAATGCATGGGGCATTTGGTCAAATATCAAGGCTTGGTAGGCCAGGGCATAAACGAGAAATGGGATGGAACGGAAATTCTCCAGCTTTTCCAAACCAAACAAATCTGCACCTTTCAGACTTGGTGGTTCCAAGGAGTGAACTCTGAAGTGGCGACAAATCAAATGGCTGTGCATGCATCCAAATAAACCCCCAAAGTGGAACGGACATGAAATTTCAAAGAGGAATGACTTTTATCCAGCAACGACTTCATTGAGCCAAGGGAAAAACAACTGTAACTTTCCATATCTTTCCATTCTACTTGTTGCTTTTTTTGGGGATCCTTAAAATGGTTTGCTATATATAATCCGTGTATAAACATTGGGTAGTTTCTGCATTTTTCATTGCTCCATTGGCATTTGGGATGTGGGAGGGAAACGTGTCGACCGCTATGGAAAGGCGCCTCCACCACGACCAGCAGCATGAAAGTTCGATGGTTGCCTGGAGAAAATGATCTAAACCCCCACGATTTGGGATATCAAATGAAGAGAGTGATGTAAACTCCTTTTTTAATAGCCGTTGAAACGTTTCCCAGAAGAACAAAAACACGTGATATTTTTTTTTGTGGTACTAAGTATGATGAGAACTCTACCTCAATTAAACATAATTAAACAGCATTATACCCTGGAAGATTAACATGGAACCTGAAAATGATGGTTTGGAAGATGATTTTCCTTTTCAATTGGGTGATTTTTAGGTTCCATATTAATCTTCGAGGGTGTAGAGGTTTAGTTTATTAATCCAGGGTATCCAGGTATCCATTAGCCTTCCTGAAACGAACACTTCGCACCTGAAAATAGGCTTTCCAAAAAAACAAAAGGAAAGTCATCTTCCAACCATCCATTTTCAGGGGCGAAAACGTTAGTTTCAGGAAAGGTGTATAAATGAAAAAAAAACATGGGTGAAACTTCTGGCCTTGGCAGGTACAGCACGGAAACTTCAACGCCGACCAAATGGGACCATGATTTTTTTTTACGGGGCTCGGGCAGTCATGAGGTGAAAGTCCTGACTTACCATGGTAAAATTCACCTAATACATAACCTTAAACAAATGGTTATGTCATAAAAGCTGAAACTTCAAAATGGTGAAGGTCTGCTTTTGGATGATATCAACCCTTACAACAATCTTACTTCAAAAAAGAGTGAAACCGTTTTACAAAAAACAACATTTAATAGTGAGATGTCGCTGAGTAAACTCGAATCTTTCTATTCAAAACATCGAACCAATTTTTACCGATTGAGCCACGGAAAAAAAACATCTTGCTTCCTTTCCATAAAATACTGGTTGTTCACTAAGGATCCTTATAATGGTTTATTATCATCCCTTATATACCCTAAACGAGTAGGTTTTTGTTTCATTGATGGTGAGAGCCTGAAAAAAACGACTGTCCAAAAGATTTTGACAGGGTACCTTTTCAGGGGAACGGCTGTGAAAATGCTCATGCGACTCATGTGCAACATCTGAACATTAAGATCTTTCTGCCTTTCTCCCAACTACTTCTTAGAACCAAAGTATATAGTACAATCTTGGGATAAATATAACATAAGACCTACTTGTCAAAAGGAATCTACACAAAAAAAACACACGGATCAACTCCAATTCTCCCATTCAGATGGCCACCTTGACCAATGGCTGTGCCTAACCACCTGCGGGGCTGCGAGAAGCTCCTTCGGGAGCAGCTTCTTCTGGGTACCCCGAAATCTAACATACCATAATGTTTGGAAAATTATGGAAAATGTATCTCCTTTCAAACATGTCTATTTTGGGTATCGGTATCTTAGATTTCAAGGGGGTAGGTCTTTGGGGTGTTTGGAATATCTCCTCACGTTTGGTGTTTGGAAGCCAAGGACCTACATGAAGAGATGATCTGATGATCTTCGTTGATTTTCTACTTAGAATTCTGCGAAAAACACCAACTCTAAAACAGTCTACGTCAAAGTAAAACGAACGGAAGGAAGCATGTTATGAATGTCAACAAAGATTGCAGGTATCCCGCATTATTTCAGTTGTCGTAAACAATGAGTTGACACATATAGATGATAAATAGATAACGTATATGTAAGTATTGATCTTGAGTTGTTCGTATGATGAATAATCATCAGGGATCTAGGTGAAGTGTTTTCTTCCTTAACATAACTATTGAATACTAATTGATATGCTATACGTTGTTATGCATTCTTTTTAAAGCTGTGTCATACCCTCAATCATACCCCTTGGCTATACCCCAAACACATTCTAACTTTGGTGGAAATACAAAAGGCACACTCTTCACATCTGGAATAAACCGCTTCTCATGCTCAACGGACTCGACAGCCACAACCACCAAGAACGAAACGTCTGCCAAGCGAGCATTTTTTTAGATGGCTTGCTACGTGGTATGCATCGATGCACATCAATTCCAACAAATTCGCATGGATTTTTTTGTTCTAACTACCGGTCAAGGTTTCCATTGGTTGACCTTTTTCGTTGTTCACTTTTTTCGCCACATTCTGTCCCTACAACTGGTTGATTACCACAGGGGATGATCTCCTGGAATGAAAGCTCATGACAAATCCTGTCACGAACGTTTCACAAAGGTTGAGAATGAACATCAATGGACTAGGACCCAAGGGACCATTTGACAATAGAATCGAGGACTGGGAATATTATATGTAGTTTGTGACTTTTGCTTAGCTATTACACTACATCGAGTCTGTTTATCTGTTTGCAGGAGGCGTAGTGACTATATATTCATATAAGGTGATACACTGCTGCTCTGGGCTTGCTTCTCGAAATGCAGGTATCTATCTGATATCCCCTCAAGCATACCTTAAGCCATGGTTCACTCCAGTTCAACCAATAATTGTCTGCTTTAATTTGAACCAACATGGAACCTCCAAGATAGTAGTTTTGTTGCTGTGTAACGATGGAAACCGCCACATGGAAGTGAGACGAATCTTTTCAGTCGTAGCAACATGTGACTCGACATCAAGGATTTACACTGTTAAACCTGCAGCTCCCCCAAAACCAGTTTGAACCATGAGTTGATTCCTCCCAAAAACATTTTGCAGTTTGGGTACTGTTTGAATCCGTAAGGGATGGCATGCTTCTAAATCACGTGTATCTGTACATTTGAATATACACAAACACTGCAGTCTAAACAAACATGGGCAAACAAAAGCGATGTTGAGCAGTGACGTTAAGGGCTGTCTCAAGACCACTACCCATGGGATTCATCACCATTTAAGGAGGATAACAACTTTTGAAAAATGTTTGTTAAGCCGGGAAAAAAACAAATCGAAAGTCAATGAAGGGACGTTCCCTTTGTCATCATCTCCCATCCCATTGAACCATGGACTCATTCGCTCCGGCACATCAACCGAAACAAATGGAAGAGCCACCACCAGGAGGATGGGACACACGGGTCCTGGGAAGCCGTCCAGCAATGCTGGCTTAATGAAGGAAACATGGTTTCAGTGAACTAAGCATTTATCTAGAACTTTCCTAATTATGTGTTTTGTAGTAATGATGATCCGAACCAAAAATGAATTTTGACAATCAAAATGCTAGGGTCATTCCAATGATTTGGGATCTACAGCGGCACACGAAGGAATTGATGATCAGTGCTGAGAGTGGATGGGGACTACCCGTGAATTCTCAGGAAGCTTGTCCTTTTTTGGGGAGAAGGACATCCTTTTGGAAATTACCCTCTAGTAAACTAACATAGCTGGCTGGAAATTCACCTTTTCCAATAGGAAATACATCTTCAAATGATGCATTTTCCATTGTTATGTTAGTCTACCGGAGGGTATGTTTTGTGAATTCTTTGTAATACACCCCTGAGAATCAACATAGAAACTAAAGCAAATCATCTCCGAAGAACATGTCGGTATCTCTTCTTCAGCATAGAGTGAATCCGACCTTGAACAAATCCTGCTTAGGATAATCATGCCACCACTGTTCCTGAAATCCTCACTGATCATAGGTCTTTTAATACAAGAATCTATAGAAGAAATGTATACCTGACTTAAGCCTTAAGATGGTTTCAACAACAGGTCAAAGATATTCCCCGCTAAATGATGACAAATCCCATTGGTAATGATGTACCATGACAGCATCCACCAAGTCAATGAACACCTAGAACCCAACAACCGATCGATTTGAGTCCTCCCAAAAACACCCAATAACGGTGGAGGTTCCAGTTCCGTCCCTGCGTCCACTTATAGGGGATATAACCCCAGTATACCCTATAGTCCGATTTTTTTTTTTCAGTCAACTTAATTTCGGGGTGAAAAAAAACACTGTTACCCGTTGATTTTCGGCCATTTATAGCCCATATATGTTCCAGTTCCATGTGTGGAATATTTACGTTACATTTGGATACATTTGGATTGTTTTTCATGGTAAATGTAGGTAAATATATACCAGTCCCATGTATCTACTACGGGTAAGGGGGCCTACCAAATCACCCCATAACGATCGGCTCGGGTCCTGTCCACCTCAAACTGAGCCGAGGCACGAGCGACGGTCCGTGATCACATTGCCGCAGTTTTGATTTCCACCACAGGCATACGCCTTTGGAAACATGTTGTTTCAATGAAAAAAGCGCCCCTGGTTGGTAGGGTTATATAGGGGATGAAATACTACCCAGGTATATAATAAACCATCATAATAAGGATTCCTATTAACCATCCAGGATTCAATGGAAAGTAGGAGGGTTTTTTTCGTGGCTCATGTTGTTCATCTCTGATCCATGAATCCTTTACGAAACACTTCTAGTGGCTGGCTGAAAAAAAAACCTGCAAAAGTCAAAATGGGTGAAAATCTTCCCCAATTTTTGAGGTGAAAATATTTGAGTTGCCACCGCCAGGACTTTTTTTGATTTCAAATCTACCCAAAAACCTTTTTCAATATGAGATCATGGATACTTGGAGGATGGGGCCCCCAGTTGACGGCCTTATTAACGGTTTAACTCAAGAGGGAAGTGATGAAAATACCGCAAATTACAGTATTAAATGCGCATTTGTAATGTCGTCTTGGCATGAAATCAATGGTCAGTTTTTCGAAATTTGGATGAGAACCATGCATTTTTCCATAGTTTCGTGCGTGGGCACTGGGCCTATGGTAAAAATGCGATTTTGGAATTGGAATGTGCATTTTACCTCACGTTCGGGACGTTTTTAGAGGTCTGCATTCGGTTTTTTTTCACCTTTGCCGTATCTTCATGCGTAAAGCCAGCTGGAATCATTGTTCAAGTTCAAGAAATTTGCTGGACTGTGACCAAGCGCATTGACTCGAGCTGCTCTGTATGTTGCCATGCTTTGCATGACTGTCACCAAACCATGTGTGTACTGACACAAGACAGTTGCGTAACATCAACCATGTGTGCAAGTGTACTGACACAAGACAGTTGCGTAGCATCAACCATGTGTACAAGTGTACTGACACAAGACAGTTGCGTAGCATCAACCATGTGTGCAAGTGTACTGACACAAGACAGTTGCGTAGCATCAAGCATGTGTACAAGTGTACTACCACAAGACAGATGCGTAGCATCAAGCATGTGTACAAGTGTACAACCACAAGACAGTTGCGTAGCATCAACCATGTGTACAAGTGTACAAACACAAGACATGTATGCAACTTCAACGATGTCATTACACCCCACCCACCACCCCACCCCATGTGTTACGTAGCATCCTACATGTGTGCAACTTCAACGATGTCATTACACCCCACCCCACCCACCCACCCCAACCCCACGTGTTACGTAGCATCCAACATTTGTGCAACTTCAACGATGTCATTTCACCCCACCCCACCCACCCACCCAACCCAACCCACGTGAGAGGCGTGAAGGAAAATGCATTTATCCCACCGTTTACAGTGGGCGAAGCACGTTCCGAAACGCGTTGTTACGTACGACTGGAGCCCGCTTTCA
This sequence comes from Breviolum minutum Mf 1.05b.01, assembly GCA_000507305.1. Classification (NCBI taxonomy): domain Eukaryota; class Dinophyceae; order Suessiales; family Symbiodiniaceae; genus Breviolum; species Breviolum minutum. Next base: position 184,539 of record DF239398.1, on the reverse strand, counting down.
GGACTTGTAAGTGGTAATAACCATGGTAATTAAGTCCCCTAAGTAGGGTTGGTCTGCTTGTAAATCGCTTGTATATATTTTCTTTAAACCCTATGTTCCCTTTGCTTTTTTCTTGGGGGCGGAGGTACTTGGAGGATCATCCCAGGACTTGTAAGTGGTTAGGATCACCCTCCATCTATAGGCCAACACAATGGCCCTTTGGAACGGGTCCCACAACCCGATTGTTAGACGACCAAAACGATCACCATGGTGATTTATCATGAAGCACTTACTAACTGGGATGATCCTGCAAAGAGCATTCTTTGCGAAATTTTAGATAAGACAATTTACAACAAAAGTGCTTGGAAGTATACGAAGAGAAACACAAACTTCCAACATGACACAGTTTCCAAGTCACTTTGGAAAATCATATACTGCAAGTCACAAGACGCTGTGTCAATTTGTCCAAACAAACATCATCTCAATATTGAACACAATTTTGAACAAAGCCGGGGCGTACTCTTGTGGATGTTTCATGGAAAAGTCAAAGGAGCAGTGATCATTTCACTCGATCGTCTACTAGGGCATGAATACAAAAACTATAAATAGCATATACTATTCACGTATATATATATATATTAAAACTGAACATTTACAAACAATCATGTTTAAATACATGCATATTTATACTACATATAGACATATCATGAATGCATATTATTGAACAAATTACCGGCTTGTTTCATACGCCCCATCTTTTGGTTGGCTTCCCACCGGCCACCAATTTGTCATGTGGTTGAAATGGGGCTTGGAATAGGGAAACTGGGTATAAAATCAGTGAATGATCTCCGAGGAATACGTATGGAGCAAAATGTAATAAATATATACAGACTCTGGCAAACTAACATGACTCGCAGAACATGACTCCCAAAATTCAATCGGGAATACGACTCTTCAGACGTGAAATCCATAGGATCAATAAATTAGTATTTACCTATGTTTATTTTATTTTTATGGAGATAAATTTATCCCATAAGATACCATATATACGGATCCCATGGGAAAGGATAACTAGTTGGTGGTTGAACCAACGCAGTTGAAAAATATGCTAAAGTCAAATTGGATCATTTCCCCAAGTATACGGGTGAACATAAAAAATATTTGAAGTTTCACCACCTACATAATTCGGTGTGATGACATCGCGATACCTTGACCAACCGAGTTACATTCGAAGATACTCGAGGCTGCTCGCGACCGAAGGGCTGATCACGACCGAAGGGCGGCTCCTGTGGCAGTGTCTCCCCAAAATCCTATGAACATGATGGGAAAATCATCAGAAGAAAGCAACTCCGTGGGATTTGGTACTATCACTACCCTGATGCTATCAATCGCATTTATTTTCTGCAAACTGAAAGGATCATTACTTGGGAGGAAATCTGAGGAACTTCAAATCATGCAATCCCGAAACCCATAGGATCAATGGGAATGCTATCATGTACATATCATTTGCCTACATTGATCCTAAAAAAATATCAAACAAATCTAGGTAAATGCACCACGCCCTTGGATTTTTATGGGGCTAGGCCTCGGGGGGATGTCGTTGAGGAATCCCGGGGGCAGCCTCTCCTGCACTTGTCTCGGCAGTGGTGGCGGAAGGCCTCCACCTCTACAGGTGGCGAAGCGGTCGGAGCTGTTGGGACCTTAAAAACCTACCATGGCAACCCACGTTTTCTTACTTTTTGGGGTTTATGATCCATATTTTGAGGGTCTAAAACCTTTCAATTTTCATGGTTTTGGGGTCCAAAGGTAGGACATAATACGAAAATAGGTGACTTTTTGTTGACTAATCAAACCTAAATATTTGGGAAATTGTGAATTGTTGAGACCAAACAGTTTTTGTTGAATCATGAATTGTTCCCAAAAAATGTTGCCTCGATATTGTTGAGAACAGCAGGCATGGTTTTTCGTTCAGCAGGCGCAACAAGGCTTTTGCTGCCAGCAGATAAAATGCAAATTGCTTAAATTTGCAACAAAAAATATACTATATATCTATATATATATATAGATATGGGTACTTTTGGATGTTTGAAACCCGTAAAACATGTGGCCGTAGATCAACATTAGAGTACCAGTTCCGGACTGCAATATTTGGTGACCCTATTTCGATATTTGTAACGAGGCAGGTCAAACTGGTATCCAATGATTTTTTGAAGTCAATAGCCTTGAATAGGTTGCTAAAAGACTGTGAAATTAACAGTATGGTAGTAGTCAGTAAACCTCCTCGCACCTAGATCTCTAAGCTTCTGTGAAACCAGGATGTCCAATCCCAAATTGTCCCAATACAAAAATGAAAGTTTATCGTAACATGTCATTTACACATCACAGACTATTCAGTATCATCTCAACAAATGATAGTAAACCCGGTAGAATTCAAGAGTGTGACTAGTAAGTGGAATTCAAAAAGGTAGATAGAAACATCTTTCCTTCAAGACAAACCATCAATAAACAAAACTTGTGATACTCATCATAACACGGTTGGTCCAACGAAGGTTTGCCCCATTGTTACAAGCCAACTGTGTTGATTTTATACCACTCAACAAGAATCTTATGCCACGTCATTGTCACGTCATCTGGCCACCTTGCTGCCAGGATTCTAATTCCTATAGGCCTTCAAGTGCCTATTGGGTTGATGAGATACACCAAAGTGTAGAGACATAAACAGAATTTAGACATCTCAAAATCTGCCATTCCATATACAAATACGAATTCATGATCAATAAAGAACATATCCACAATTCAAAAAAAACAACATGCCTCATGACACAAAAATTAATCAACGGAACCCCTGTTTTGTGTGCTGACCAGGTCGACTTTTTTGACCCGGTCAGCTGTGCAAAGAAAACTGCCTCCACCAAGACCATCATAGGCGTAAGGTGCTCCGCCTCCTGTTTTCAGAAACAAACAATCAAGGGACAAGGACGGATGGGGGCCCCTAACGTACGTGTACCCATGGTATTTAGCTGGTGTTCTCTAGGGAGTCTTGGGGATTCTAACCCATAAATACCCACTATATAGGGCTTGAAATGTTTGGGACATACCCTTTTCAAGTTTCACAGTTCGCCCCCTGAAAAGTTACCATCCCAATAGGAAAGACTTGTCTTCCAAACCAACCATTTTTCAGGGGGTAGCTGTTGAACCTCGGGGGCGTATAAAAGCAAAGAGACTAATTATTGACTATACCCTAAGAATCCAGACCCTTCCCTAGAGTAGGATTGATGGTCGAAACATCCCATCCCTAGAACAGGCCGTTTCTTGGCACATACCTGGATCCTTAGGGATAGTGAACCCCAAGTTTCCTTCACGTTTTGAAGTTATTACCCACGCTTAAAACCTTCATGTTTCCATGGGTTTTTGGTGTCCAAAAGTAGGACAAGTTGTTGATATAGCGGTGAATTTGAAATGTTGATTGTTTCTTTTGATATGTTTTTGATTATGCAAATGGGTAAAAAATACCAGACTAAAATTGGAAGATTTAAATATCAATGGAATGAAATACAAGTCGATAAATAACATCATGACCACCAAACCTGAAAGCCCTCCAAACTAAAGAATCATAGCGCGAGCCACCCCCCCAAAAAAACACACACACAAACATTGCATTGTACATGGTTAGTAAATAACTATATAAGGATATCATAATCCTAAAAAAAGGGGAAAATATTTCAACCACTATGACCCAAACAACCGGGGACCCCCTTTATTTATTGCTATCATGGTCCAGTTTCCGGATTTGGACGAATCACCACCATTTGGATGAGGACAGGTAAGGTCGTTATTGTTTGCCCATGCACTGTTTATGTGTATGTGTTTATGATGTGCGAAAACCGAATCTTTTTGTATATATTATACATTGTAAAAACATGTATGATATCTGATAAACGTAAATGGTAGACCTATACCGGTCTATTGTGGGAACATACATAAAAGAAAATGTTATCTGTTATATCTAACCATTATTGCACAAACCAAACATGCTTAGATTACATAGGAAACACTACCTTCTTACCTGTTGACTGCTGTTGATGGAATGGTTTCCGTTCAAAGAGGAATTATTATGGATAGCCGTTTTGAAAAGTAACGTCGTCTTTCAACCATCATGTTGCAGGTGCTATGTTGATTGAACTTTAGGGGTGTATGTTCATCCAATTTGAACATGGGAGAAATAAATCCTTCGACAAACAATTTCAATCCAACCACCTACATGTGGTAATCATCCTGGCATATTTGGAATATATCATGAACCCCCTTCCAACCATGAAAAATAAAGGTTTTCGCCACCTAAACACCAGGTTATTTACCATAAAAACCTATAAACATGTAGGTTTTGGGGTGCCAAAAAGGTAGATTTAGATCACCACCAATAGGAAAATAGACCTAATCATCCAAGTGATATGTGCCAGGGTCTAAACTCAACTCCTTATATTGGGGATAAACTCACCCCACCTTTCATGACAGGAATCCGGAATCCTTATTTGTAGGTATATAAACCCCTACGAAATTGACGAAATTGGGGTTTATGACCATCTCTACCAGACCCTTAAGGTGATCGTGCTGATCAGGATGTCCAATCCTACACCACACCCCTTGATATAGGTCGTCCTTTTTGGCCGCTTGTTTTGCCAAGTTTTTAACGAAGAACACATAACCCCCCCCCCCCCCGAAAATCTAACATTGATACCAAACATGCTGGTTTTTGAACAAATGTATCTCCGGCTTTACATTATGGCGTCATTTTGGGTATCCAGCCGTTAGTTTTCGTTGTTTTTTTTCCCTGTACCCTAATAATCCTGACGCCTGAAACACCAAACCTTCTCAAATTCACACCCTGTTTTTGTAAGGGCCCTCAAAACACACCACAGATGGACCGGCCCAACTGGAACCACCTTTTTCAACCCCCTAAAATCCGAAAATCCGGCTCTCCTCGATCTCGGTTCTGTGCCTGGAGGTTGGAATCCATCAAAAAGGGGTGGAACTCTTTGGGATAGGTGAAGACAAACTGGGAAATACATTGGGTTGAAATATATACCCTCCATGAAACTAACATATCCCACCTTGGGAAAAGGAAGATCATCTTCAAACCAGGCCTTGGGAAAAGGAGATGTTAGTTCCCAGGAGGGTACAACAGTTTCATTGGGATATGTCATTGAGCCACTCATTTGTTCAAAATGTTTATACGTCAAAGTGGCAAAATCTTCCTTCAAAATAGGCGGGGATAAGGGGGGGAACACATGTAAGGAAACCACATCATCGCAACCTCCATTAGCATGGCGTGAACCATTTGGGGGTGCAGCTTCAACCCAGGAACAACAAAAAATTGAACCCTTAACCAAAAAAATGAAGGAGAAATCCGACTTGATAATTCACCAATTCACCTGGACAATTTGTTTTTAAAACCTGAATGAAGGGTCCAGGGTCATGGCCCTTGGGAAGGGGGATTCCCTGATCCTGAACAACCACCTTTTGGGGGGAGGAATTCCCAACCAAAAACGGGTCGCGCCACAAAAAATCACCTCCTGGGGCGTTGAAAAGTCGTCGAAACTTGGCATGGAATTTTGCTAGGAGGCTGCTAGAAACAACATCTGTTAAGCTTTAGAATTCTTAACCAACCTGGGAAATAACATATAAAAAACACAGGATATCTATACGGAAATACAAAAGGCCAATTTCGCTTAAACAGCATGGCACCTTTAAACTAAGAGCTTAAACGTTTAGTATGTTATGATGTACCAATATATAAATAGTAATTATATATAACTATATGTGTATATATATAATTATATCAGTCTATAATCAATATATATATATATTTATATATAATATATATATATATCATACAAACCAACCCCCGCAGCTTTGAAGTTTAGCAGTTTAGCCAATGGCTCATGCAGCAGCACTTTACGGCTACCCTTTTTGTGGGGGATGTTTATCAGCTGGAAAACCTCAAGGCAGAATCATTTGATGAGTGACTTGCTTTTGCAAGTCGATGTACCAACATCTGAATGCACATTGTTGAACCAAAAATGAACATACCCACAAAAAAACATGTACGATATATTTACCTACATTCCGGTGATTTGTGTGGTGATTTGTGTGGTGTTTTGCGGTACATGTAGGTAAATGTACCATACATGGGATAGGCCCTTCCAACCCATCTCAAGGATGCAAATCCTCTTTTCTCTTCCGACTTGGGTTTAAATTCCAACACATTTTGAAAGGGGATTCCAAATGAATCTACCGAACAACCTGATTTTCTACATTGTGATCTTCTACCACTTGGCCCACTTGATAGCAGGGTTCAAGAAGCTAGGCCCAAAATAGGTCCCTTGCTCAAGGTTTAACTTTTCAAAGGGTTAGTTCTAAAATACAACAAGAAAATAAGAAAAGTCTAAGGCACCCCCAGACAACTACACGTAAGAATCACGTAAGATTTGCTATGAATAGTGTGTTTTTGTCGGCCTGAAAGCCAGCAGCCGCCATACCAGGGGCCACCTAGAAGACAATCATTTTCGACGGGGCGTTGGGTGGCACTAGTGGATAATGTCATTGGGGTTTGCGGGAAAACAAAGGCATGTTCATAGGACTTGGTGCTTTTATGGTGTAATTATTGCGTAGTTGGAACAAACAAACAAAAGAAACAATGAAGCAATTTGCTCATCCAACCAGCGGTTCATCATTTCGCAAAGATTATACAAAACACATCAAAACACAAACAAATCCAAGAATCTGGGTTCATCCCAGTCACACAAGTTCATCAACCAATCAAACAACAATAAAACACATTCAAACAACACCACTGTAGTAATTCTCTATTTACACAACACATTGATGGTGATAAACCTCCCATGTTTGAGGTTTCAGCATGCCCTTTGTGTATTTTTCAGGATCTTTGTACAGATTCAACCGGTTTTTTGTACATGGGTTCGAGCATAAGAACCATGGAGTTTCAACCCAACAAACCCATGAGTCAATCTGAAATATCGATCATCGAATTCCAGTCGCCCAGTCGAAGTGTCATAAGACCTTGACATACCTAGAACCCAAATGGGGCCCCTTGTTCTGATTGGAAGTTTGGCCTTGTTTTGGAGGGTTGACCTTCAAAAATAGAGGTCAGTTGGGTTCTAGGTATGTCAACCGACTTCTTGAGAATGAAATTCATGAGAAGGGGCCCCACAAAAATGGGAAAGTTAGCTCTTGGCAGACTTATACCTATCAGATACCAAAATGTGTAGGAATTTGCTCCTTTGCTCCCTGTTATGGAGGGATTTCAGATGCGCGTGGCCTACCAAAATGACTCTGAAGGTCAATCATAAATAAATACATATATATATATATATACATATATTTTTGCATACATATGATCTCTCAAAATAAAAATATATATATGTATATTTATTGCGTTATTACGATATCACATATATGCAAGCTACTTACATAACACTACATAATATTTACTTATACATACATCATTAACATCTATCTGGGCAAACTATAATAATTCACTACGGCGAAAGAAGTCCCTTACATCCACCACTTTTACCCTTCTAAAGGCAATGGACGGCGTGACCGTTTGGTCGTTGAGGTTTTGTTGGACCTGATATCTACACTTCCACACTACGGTTGATGGAAGAAATCCATAGAAATCCTACCCACTATTTACAGGGTTTTATACCTCCCAGGTGGTGCAGGATTTCTGAACCATCAACAGTAGCAACTGGGTGCTCAGCACATGCCCAAGTCCAAATCCCTTTGTATCCATGCTTCTTTCGGATTGGGCTCAACTATGCAGTCTCAACATACCAATATGAACCATCGACTGAAACTCACAAGTTAAACCCTAAAAAAAACAAATAAGTTAACATCCCCCCAAACATTTACCTGCTACAAAATAGGCCTGATCGTCACGATCGATCGTCATAAATGAAGTTATTTCACCCCCAAAAGTTTGGCCTTCGATTCACGGGTGACTGGGTTTTTTCCATTCCTGTAAGTGGAGCTAGTGTTATGGGCCCCCTACTGAAAACGGGTAGGGACCCATTTTGTAGAATTTGATCATTCCCAAATTCATGTATGTTATGGGTGTTTCCTTAAATGGTGGTACCTCCATTTCACACCCCAAAATGATCATTTTTAGTAGGAGTTTTCCCATGGGTTTGTTGGGGTAATTACCCACCATTTTAGGGTTCACCCCCGGGCATAATTTGCCTACATGACATGAATGGGGGGATCCCATGGGGGGGGCATCTGGCCATTAGACGACCCTCCAAAAAATTGGCACCTCAGCTCGTGACCGTCCACCAGGCGATGGGGTCCGCTTCGCTGGCGCGTCCCGCAGCAACTGCGCGGAGCGAAGCCGGCGAATAAATGATGGGTTCCAACAGTATAGACTGGTTTGGTTTCCATAGCCAGTACAGGGGGTTTCCTAAAATGGTGGGGTTTTTCCCCCCAAATCATCCATTAAAAAATAGGGGTTTTCCATTATTTTCACCATTCATTTTTGGGGTACCCCTATTTTTTGGAAACACCCACAAGATTAGCCAAAAACTAGAGCATTTACCGACATGTACCATAAACATTAAACATCATTAAACTCTAAATGTAGGTAAAATATAAGATTGATCATGGGATAAGGAACTCCAATAGTATGGGCCATACTGGGCTGTATTGAAATTCTACTGAGATTCTACTATGAATGAAAGATCCTTTAACCATCAGCCCCAACAAAAATCTCCAAAACAACCAGTATTTGGTGCTGATTTCCTGCATCCGGTGATTTGATTGGTTATCGAGAGGCTCGAAGTATTTATCACTCCCCAAAATCAATGGATTTTTCTGGCTCTTGTAAAGGGTGGTAGGTAGCATATACTCACCCAATTGGCATTATATACCGCGTGTATACCAGGTATATATTACCTTCCAGGGGGTTATATCATCCCTACCACCTTTTACAAGAACCAGAAAAATCCATTGACAAAAAACGAGGGGAAACCGTATCCCTCATCCCTTCCGCTGCGATTCTTGCTCTCCCAAGATCAATGGCTACAGCTAAATCAAGTTTCATGGAAGTCTGAGGGGCCCAACCCACCCCCCGATGCCACCCCACCAGAAAATCATGGCCTTACTAAGGGATCATTATTGGATGATGGTGGTCCCAATGGTGGTTAATAATCCGATGAAAGTTAGTGATTTTTTCAGTACCTTTCTAGTGAACATGTTCAATTCTGATTCCAGTGAACATGTCAACATTTAGCAAGTGCTTCGTTCATGTTCTAGGAAGAGCTCTGGGTGGTTTCTTGCTTCAAAAAACAGTATAACATGTATACCACCACCCAAAAACAAACATGTGGCATGTGAATAATCATGTTTTACCCACCTGCAACTTACTGAAATACTTGAACACGAAACGCCACCTGTTGGAATGCAGTAAATGACCGTCTTCTAACGTTGGAATGGCCATTGCTCAGTATGCCATGGATCTAAGTTTGCCTCTTCCCGAGACAACCCGCTTGGAGTCAGACGTTGAAAGGTTTTAAAACCCGAGTCTGTCAGCTGTTTTTGGTGAAGTATTCAAATTGTGCCACGGATTCAAGTATCCTTCCTTTCACGATGTGTTCATCAGGGCATTTCAACACAAGTCCAAAACTCGTATAGACCATTGTTATATCTTTTTACTGAACACTTGACTTGATGTCCAAATCACACATAATTGATCAAACTATGCTTAGTCTTTGAGAGTTGTTGAAATTTGCCAAATCCTTGATACCATTTGGTTGACACCTTTGTAACACCTCTGATTAGAAATAATGCTTTCCTTAACATGTGATACCAACAAGGTGGGCTCAAAAACCAGTTATAAGTGGGGTCATACTCATAACCCCTATAAGTCTATCCCCAGTTACCTATTTATTTTAGGCCATTTAAAGGGGTTATAGTCCCATTTACAACCAAGCTCAAGGGAACCCGTGTTGAAAAAAAACATGGGAATCACCACCATGCACCTGTGGATCTCCATAGCATGGATGCCGCGACTGAGGGGCTTGCGCCTTGGCTCCAGCAGGAACCGCCTGAGGCGTTTTTTGCGAGGGCGCAAAAGAGATAGAAATACAATTTGGTTCCCAATGTGCTTACGGTGATAAGGTCACGTAAGTTTTGCAACAAAATAATTGATAATCATATACATTTATTTAGATACGTGTATATGATACCGAAAACAAATTGGGATTTTTCAAGATGAGTTATTGAACAGCGTTTGGAAGTTCCTTCTCATAAGGGCAAATGATAATTCCAAGATGGAATACCATCATTTCAACGGCAAGCGGGTCATCCCGCACACAAGTATTGGATGTTAGAGATGGCCTAGTGTCGTAAGAAGTCGCCAATGGATACTTGGACAGTGCCGTACATATGAGTGTTTCCGAAAATAGGGGTACCCCCAAATCATCCATTAAAAGGGTTTTCCATTATAAACCATCCATTTTGGGGGTACCCCTATTTTTGGAAACACCCATATGAATAAATACTGTGCAGCCAATAGAAAGTTGAGTGAAACTGTGTCGGAGCCCCTGTGAACTATGTCCAATCAAACCTACCACAAGCTTCCTAACAGGAATTCTAAATTCACAAAACGAGCAAAACTTTGGTGGGTGAAAAAGCCCCAAAATAGATGACAACAGTTCCAAGTTCCAAATATAAATAGTGAAATGAGCCACCACCAGGATGCCTGTACAGATTCCAAACCTTCACTTGCCCAGGATTGCATCCTGACACTCCTATAGATCATCTAAAATTCGGTAACTGGGACCCAAAAAACCCTACTTACAGGAGCCCCATTTCACCCCCGATGTTTTTGCTGGTGGATCCAGGGCCTAGCCCTTGATTCAGCCCTTGAACGAACAACCGACCACAACAACGGCAGCCGGCACATCTTCCATCACCCCTTTGCCACCTGCGGATCCGAATACGTGGGATGCCGCGCGGCATGCGCCTTCCAGGCTGAAGGCATGTGTGACTGGATTCAAATTGCCGAAGAGACAGCTATGTTTCAAATGGGTTGGTGGTTGAACCAACCCATTTGAAAAATATGCAAAAGTCAAATCGGGAATCATTTCCCCAAGGTTCGGGGTGAAAATAAAAAATACAGACTTGAAACCACCACCTAGCCAGCTATATGTTTGATTACTTCAGGACAACTTGGAGCAGCTTACGGTAGGAGTTCATGTGACTCCTTTCCTGAATCTATTCCAGCTTTTCGATCTGGTCAACTTCTACTTGCAAGATGTGCAATGTTCAAAAGACAGAAAAAGGGGATATGGTCGATATGGTCATACACTCCCATCAATAGAACCCGTTGTAATGGGTATATCCACATTTGTAACCCCCCTGTATTCATCATTGGAGACTGACACTTGAAATTCAAGTATACCGTGGCACATGCGAGTACAAACAATGATTTCAATGACTAATCAACTCACAGTAGCAAATCTTCCCACCAAACAATTGTTTTAATCAACCATGATAGATATGATAGACTCTGAGCGAATTAGAACCTGAGATAATAGGACAGAACAACTTACTCGACCAAAAGAGACATAAATAGACATTAACAGAACATCGACATGTGCACTTTTCTTGTCACCTTGGTCCCTGTTAGTAACTTGATATTTATAATTGTGTTTCCTAAAGTAAACATCACCCTCTACAGTCAAGAATGATTGTTTCTCAATAATTGAGAGTCCAAATCCATTCATAGCGACAGAAAATTCCTACCATTTTGAATGATCTATATGACCTGTCTTTTTTGGGGGTAGAAATCTTTTCTTTGGAACACACCCTTAAATGACCCCTTGTTTTCTTGTCCCCGCATCTTCCACGTCTTCCACCCAGGGGGATCTGAAAACTTTCTTCGGCCTGGGCATCACCATAGCGAGGCTGCGCCGCAGCAAAACCCACCTGGCGCACCAATTTATCAGAGATTTTCAGCTTCTGTAAAAGGTGGGATCGGTAGCATATAATCACCCAATTTCAAAAATTTCCAGTATATACCACTTATATACCAGATACATACATATATATTGCCTTATGGGGGATGATATATATACTACATAGTTCCTATACCACCTATTTTTCCAGAACCAGAAAAAAAATCCATGACGGTTCGGGGTCATGGAAGCCGTGCCGGAGCTTGAACCACAACCCCCACCACCTCCTATGTTCAGCCAGTTCCACCAGTTTCATACCACCCACCTCCCTCAATCAAACGACCCTGCTGGTAATCCTTTGATGAATCCAACAAACTATCACTGAAAGCTCAAGGGAACCAATATTGAAGTGATGTGCTTATTGAAACCCAAGCAAATCCTATTCCAAAGAGTGGGGATTCTTCGGGTTACACCACGGAATCCACCTTTCAACCAGAAATACACCTGAGGATCACCATAGCACGGATGCCGCTGGGCTGGAGGGGCTGCTAAACCCGCAGCCCCGTGCACCTGGCTCCGTGGGGTTGATGCTTCTTTGGAAAGATCTTTGACGTGGCAAAACATAGACATTGGACATGCAAATTTACAAAAAAACAAGGTGCTCCAGTTGGTGGTTGAACCAACCCATTTGAAACATATTTCAAAGTCAAATTGGATCATGAAACCCCAGGGATCCGGGGTGAACATGAAAATATTTCAAAAAACAACCTAGTGACCTAGTGTTTGTTTGGTGTTGGTCTGACTTTTTGGGGGTCTGAAAAAAAAACAAGCCAAAGGTGCTTTTTGGAGATCCGAGCAGGTTTCCGACCAAGGTGGCCGATCTGTACATGAAACCAATCACTTCCCTAAACATTATCTTACCCATACCATCCATGTATGGTATACTTACCTACATTTACCATAAAATCAACTAAATGTAGGCAAATATACCATACATGGATGGTATGGGTTAAGTTTCCAACCCCAAATTTGTGAGGCCCAACATTGTTGGCATATTGCCCGGAAAACCCCACATAGGTCGTTGAACCCTCAGATAAGAATTTCAACCCTGAAAACTAACATGATCAATGGAAAACAACAAATTGAACATGTATTTATCTCCTATTTCAAAAAAATCGTGATGTTTCAGTGTCATCTTATTAGTTTTTCGGAGGTGTAACAAAAACTATTGGTGGGAAAATTCACCTCTCATCATCGGATATATCGGACCCCACCTGTTCGCCAGAAGGCCGGGTGTTCGCCGCAGGCATAGCATTGCCATTCATGGCGCCCAGTGGCATTGGTGCCTCGAGAATGCCAACAAGGTGGGACCCTATACCAGTGTATAGATGGACTTATAACCCCTATAAATGGCGTTATAGATGGGTACCTGGGGTTGTTATAACCGTACTTATGGGGGTGCTTAACCCCAACCTTGTTGTTCATTTGCTTGTCATTTTGGTGCCGGAACATGGGCATCCATCGCTCATGAATGCTCATCACTCAGCAAACCCCAGTTAAAGAATGCCAGTGGGAGCTAACAAGGTTTGTCAAATCGAAACAACCCCCAAGACTTTCCAAGATCAAACACTCACAGCCTCGATGTTTTGTTATGTTTTCTTCCCAGCAAATGGAGGACAAACAAAAACAGTCGGTGGAAGGATAGAACGGTAGGGCCACGTAGACTTAGCATTCAGCAAGTCGTCAATACATGGTGCCCCTTGCAGCATGAACATAGACAACTTCGAATTTGGTAAAGGGATGTCTATTCCACTTTTCTGCAATGATGAGCAACCACAAGGATATAAAAAGAAAACATGATAAGCCTAAAGGTTGCAGTACAATTTGGATCTAACCCCCCCCAGGATGCAATCGTCAGCACCAGAATTTTATGATATTTTTAAGCTCATGGATCTCAAGCTAAACCTTCATTTGCCACTGGGCAAGGGGGTAGATATAACGTATATATATATATATACTGATTGGCAAGCTACCTACGTCCTGGAAAATGAACATGAAACCTAAACATCACCATTTTTGATAAGGAAAATCATCTGAAGCCAAACCCACCCATTTTTGGGGTTCCATCTCATCTTTCCAAAGGAAAGACGCTGAATGGTCATCCGATATGTTCAACCCCTGCTGTCCCTATAATGACCTCAAAGCGTGCTGCAGGTGATGCCGCACGTGCTCCACCAGCAGCTCCAGGGAAAATACCGGCCTGTTTTGTCACGGACAATCACCAACAAAAATATTGCTGTGACATTGATTTCAACAGATACCCTCCGGTAGGTAAACTAACATAGCCATGAAAAAATCCCATTTTCAATAGGAAATACATCTTCAAAGGGTTCATGTTCCATTTCTATGTTAGTTTTCCGGAGGGTATATTGAAACAAAAAAACAGTGTAATCATGGGAAGGGCATCTAAGGGTACCCCCCCAATACCACCCCTCAAGAAATACGGCGTTATTAAGGGTTTTTTTGGGGGTCAATCATGGTTAATAATTTAATAATTCCCATGATGTACTTATAAACATCCTGAGCTTCAAATGCTTCAATGTTCCAGAAACTATATAACAAAAAGCATGCTTAAATCAGGTAATCATCTAGAAACAAATATGTACATGTATGTAAACCTTCCATTATAAAACATCGTCCAATAACAACATGTTTGTTAGTTTTTTGTATCATCCCCGCCGAAAAAAAATCACCAAAGGTTTGGAACCCAGAACACTCGACCTCCCGTGCAGGCGATGCACCACGGGCACCACCCACCTGGCAGGTTGAAGAAATAAAGAAATTCTGCTCCGAGTAGCTCCGAAATTGATGGGTTCGAAATGCGGCGATCACCAGTTGATATGGAAAAAAATATGTGTAACCCAAAGGATCCAAAAACATGATATATATTTACCATCATTTTTGCTGATATTTATGGTAAATGTAGGTAAATATCTCATACATAGATCCTATGGGTACAATGAATTTAGAGGGGAGATATGTAAATATACAAATATATCAAATATGAATAGAGATATGAATAGACAGAATAAGCCAAAGCAGAGTCATTGCAAACCATCCTTTGAATCTCCTTTTAGGGCGGATCAAAAAGAGACATGTTGCAATTGCAAGCCTTGCAAAATAAACCCTGTTTGTTGGGATTTTTTGATTCCTAATCTGTGTTACTACTGAGTCAACAAACCCCCTCCCACAATCACCGGTGAAGCAGTCGGTATGGTTGAAGCCTACTGTTGCACATTCACTGGTAAATTGTGTGCCATCTAAATCAGGGCAAATTACTTATAATTCCTAAACCCGAATTAAGAGATTTTGGGGAGGGGATTCCCTTACTTTTCACCACCATTTGGGGTGACCTCGACTGAGGTCATCATAAATCATCCTTTTCCAACCAGGCTTTGACCACCAAACCGCCTGGATTTTTTTGTTGTCCAAAAATATTGGAACAAAAATCGCACCAAAGTATGATTAAAACATGAAAAAAAAACCTCTAACAAAAAAGAAACCAACATCTTCACACTGGTCAGTTGTGATGTTGACTTTTTGGCCATACTATTTTGTAAAAAGAAAGCGAGGTATACCGATCTTAACCAATCGATGTTTGATACGTTCCCAGGTGCCTCAAAGCGGGAACCACCCGGTGATGGCGCCCGGCCAGCAGGCACCATGGCCTCCCGCCGGCGGGTTACCGTTTTGTTTTTCATGGTTGTGGATGTCTTTAAAGGGTTATTAGTTGAGAAATTGTGGAAGATTATTTAGTAGATATTGCAAGATTGGACTATCCAAGGGTACATGTTGAAACAACATCTTGTTTTTTAGTGTTGACTGAGGACCAAAACAATCCAAACATATTGACAGAATTTGGAAGATCGAAGTTGACAGATTTGTGAACTATGTAGCAAGTCAAGATATGGAATGATATAAATGCAAATGCAATGTGGGCATAAACAAATGTTGTTAAACCATGTTTTCTGGTAAACTGCATTGTGTTTGCAAAAGACCTTTTGTCCGGCTTGTGGTTGTTGTGGGGACTAAGATCCAACTGTTCAAGACCCAAAGGATCCATGCGACTGGTATATTTACTTTTATTTTACCATAAAGATCAACTAAATGACTGTAGGTATATATTCTACTAGTTGGTGGTTTCAACCCATCTGAAAAATATTAGTCAAAATGGGTTCATCTTCCCACAATAGGAGTGAAAAAAATAAAAATGATTGAGACCACCACCTAGGTAGGTATATATGCTATTTTTCCACAGATCCTTTCAGACATAGGATGTACACAACGCATTCCGCACCCCCAACCGGCCTCTGGTCGCATCCGGTTCCCGCCCGGGGAGGCTGCACGTGTAGGCGCCTGAAAAAAATCCGTCTAAATTTGAAGGGAGTAGATATTTTGTAACTCACAGGATCCATGGGATTGCTATTTCTATATTTTCCTTCCTTTCTTGAATCGTTGATCTTTGCGGGATATACCATTCCCATGGATCCTTTGGGAAATATTTTGGAGAGATGTTCCCAAACTTCATGCTATGTGTCAGAACTAAATCTTAGACCATTGTATAAAAAATGAAGATAAGTATATTAAGTATTGTTGTCACTGTTGTCTGCCTCAATTCATATTTTTTTTTCACAAGGATGCACTTGTTTCTTTACGTATACACCTGGATTTTGGTAGATTTTGGAGATGTGAAGGGACCTCTATCTATCCTACCCTCGTGTTAGAAGAAGCTTGGTACAGTTTTCTTTCAGGTTCACAAAATACCGGCGATACGAACAATTCTGTCTTTTTGTGAACCTCACGGTCCCGAAAGGAAACTTGTACATCTTGTACCTCCCCAAAAGTTTAATTAGCTCACCCCTGAAAAATGGTGGTTGGAACACCACTTTCCTATTGGGGTTTGGGGTAACTTTTGAAGGTCTATGTTAAACTTCTGGGGGGTAAATTTAGCAATAAGAGATACACTGCTGGTTTCACCATCATGGAATCCCAACAAACATACCTCTCAAGGCAAGAGAAGGAACCCAGCTGGGACCCAAGGAGGAAAACGACTGGTGAATGTGGGGACGCCCTGTGGATTTGGGGTGAGTTGTCAAGATCGTGGGTCCCATGGACTTGATCAGTTCCTAGTTCCTGAATTTTTTGCAAAGTTTTCTTGATATCCCAGTTGGTGGTTGAACCAACCCATTTGAAAAAATACGCGCAAGTCAAACATATGTGAAAATCTTCCCCAATTTTCAGGGTGAACATAAAAAAAATATTGGAAAACAAATGCCTAGCCATCTGATTTTCGCATGGATATTGGGAATCCCTAAGACTACAGGTATGTTCTACGCAAGAGATTACACACCATGTCAATCCTATTCTAGAGTGGTGCTTGGACCTTCACATATATATGCACAAAAAAAAAATCCTCGGGGCAGGGCATTCAGGAGCGGAAAGTAAGAATACTCAAGGTGTGACCTTTCACTGCTAGGGATAAAAGCATTGTTTTTCCGGCCCTTTTTGGCATCGGATTTCCCTAGCAACCAACGTGATATGGAATATATCCGAACAGCAGGTTGGTCGATATGAAGAGGCCAAATAGATATCTGTTCATATACAGTGTAAATGTGTTTACATATAAATGTAAAAATATGTCACACAATATCTAAAGAAATCTAGACGCAAAATTTCCATGTACATACAAAGAACATATTCCATATACAGTAAATATCAACAAAAACATGTGCTTATTGGAACCTGACGTATTTTTCCTTTTGCTCCACATTCTTTGATCCCGGGATTTGGGATATCTAACCCCACCACTGGTGGACCAGCCTCATTCCAGGAGAGATTTATAGATGTTGGCCCTCCAGGTGATTGGGATACACGATAGCCTCAGGTTTGTGGTCAGCACTGTGTACAAGGTGGGCACCCAGCAATCCCAGTTATTTCAATGGGGTTATAACATAATATAACCCCTACTGCCTTATAAAAGAACATAACTGGTGTTAGTTTGGAACCCGACCTTTTGGGGGGGCCCACCTTGTAATCTTCCAGGGTTTCAAAAAAGTTGGCAACTTTTGTTTCGTTCCACAACATTCATTGTGAGAAAAAGCTGGATCGTATGATCTCTGTCTGTAAAACATGCTTCGATTTCAAGAGGAGAGTGTTTTTTTTTCCGGAACTTCGACACCCCTGAAGTTTTACATGGAACCCGAAAACGATGTTTTCCAAAAGGAATCTTCTTTTCCAGGGGCTTATTTTCAGGTGAACCATGTTAAACTTCAGGGGTGTATGTGGATTTAAAATTCTATGACCCCCTAACTCCAACCTGGTCCGTCCCTTATCTTTTCTTTAAAACCAGGTCGTCCATCCTGGTCCCCCATCCGACATCTGAACACATGAGTCACAAAAAAAAACACACGGCCTGCCTTACTTTCCATGAAATATATGAAATACTGGCTGTTAAAACAGGGATCCTTATGTCATGGTTTATCATAATCCCCACACAAATGGATACTATATACTCCCCTATAAACCCTAAAACAACAGGTTTTTTCTAGTTGGTGGTTTCAACCCATTTGAAAAATATGAGTCAGATTGGATCATTTCCCCAAGTAGGGGTAAAAATAAAAAACATATTTGAAACCACCAACCAGTTTTTCATTGCTCACCATGACCTTCCAACATCCCCCCCCCCCAGCCTTGGGGTTTTTTAGGCCCAGCAAAGTTAGGATCGTTCCTGGGCGCAGGAAACCCCACCCTCCTTCAAGGGTGGGGGGGGTGCAAAAACCCTCCAGATCTTTTTAAGGAAATCCATCAAAATCCTGGTGACTGGAGCTTTTAGGTTCCTATTAAACAGGGTAGTAGAATCATGAATCATCTATAGTTTGGTGGTTGAACCAACCTAGGACCTAGTTGAATCAATATTTGACGAAGTAAATTTGGACCATGATTTTTGCCCAGTTTTTTTTCGTAATGAATGTCAACAACATATCTGAAACGTAAGCGAAATCACGAATGTCAGCTTCCCTGGAAACACGGGCCACCTTCATGACATTGGGTTCGATTCGTTAATCTTCAGGGGGGTACAAAAAACCAACGTGTACCGTGTACATGCATTTATACCCACAAACTACCAATTTTTGCAGGTAAATAGACCAGCCAAATTGAGTCTCTGGCCTACTAAGATAAGCATTGGGACAACATCATAGGCGCTTGGGGCCTTCCCATCGTACGTTATCCATTCACCACCCTCTCTGACGACACGTTGTTTGAAATGATAGCCACATGTCAAAAGACATCCATCAGAGCTTATCTTGAAACAAAACAAACATATAGTCTGACTCCAGCGTAGGGAACAAAACACTTCTTCAATCGGAAAAGATATCGCAAACATAGTGCAAGTATCTTGTATATACATGTATATACCCCTAGACTCCCTAGACATCCAAACACCTCCTGAGGTTTGGTAATTGGAGCCCAAAAATGTATATACCTAAAAAAACTTCCAGCCCAGCTTCTGTTGCTGATGAACAACGATATTCCGTTGAACATTGTTCGACCTCAGGCGGAGCAAAAACGGGACAAAAGGTGATCTTTGCAAAGGCAATCCTTCCATTGGCCGAACACAATCCGACCACCCGAACCAACTTTGTCAGGTGAGCTTTTTTCAACAGTACACACTCCAATTCTGACCCAAACAATATTAACAATTGGAAACATGCTTCATAGATTTTATAGCCTATAGCATCATCTGACCTCCTGCCCCCTCACACACAAAACTCCAATCATCCCTAAGATGTCAATCTTCCTTTCCTCTCGGTGGTTTCAATTCAAAACCTCGCCAGAGGATTCTTTCTCAACGTAAAATCCCGGATTCTGAACCAACCTTTTCGGCACCTGAACTGGCTAAAAAACATATACAAATATTCTCAAAAGAACACACCTCCCCGGTGTTTAACAAAAAACAACCTAGCAATTTCATTATACACTGGTTGGTGGTTTCAACCCATTTGAAAAATATTAGTCAAAATGGGAATCTTCCCCAAATAGGGGTGAAAATAAAAAATATTTGAGTTGCCACCACCTAGTATAGTGATTAGACCACATGATAGACCCAAATCCCTCCGGCTTTGGGATTTTTTCTCGACTTCGCGATTTTTGAGCTGGGTCCTGGACCCTTAAGATTTGACTACAAGATGGGCCCAATACCCGTTATAAACGGGGTGAAATAACCCCCAGAAGTAGGATCATAACCCCAGTTACCCATTTATATAAGACTTTATACGGCCATTTATAGGGGTTAGTTCACCCAGTTGAGAAAACTGGTAGGGAAACTACGAGGGGCCCATGTTGTACCACTCCTTTGGAAGCTGCCATTTTTTTTTCTGACCATTCGCGCACCTTCATGAGGTCTTGCGCCACTTTGGGCCAAATAGAGCTATTTCGAGGGAGTCAACGACTTCCTTGTACACAAATTTCCACGAGAAAATCAAACAAACACATATCGTCAAGTGTTTGATCTCTAATTCCATCATAAAATCAAATATCAACAACAAAAAACACCTGCTTAAATTCCCACACAAAGAAAACAGCAATATGTTCATGGCTCACCTCAACTTATTGCCACAAAAAAAACAAAGTCGTTTTCCAGACAGGTTGGGTTCTGGCAAGGCATCATCACTGGGCTACTTTTGGCCCGATGGAATCACCTGCAGCACCTGAGAACTTGCTGATGGTTACTTGGGGAGCCTTCCGAATGGACAAACACCCATCTTCAACAAAAATCCAACTTACAGTTGGGATATGTTGGTCAGGGCAACACAAAAACAGTAACTAAAGTCTAGCCGTCTAGCCCTTTTCTGATCCTTCTCTAGATGGTGGATTCAACCCAATTGAAACATATTAGTCAAAATGGCAATCTTCCCCAAATAGGGGCGAAAATAAAAATCGTTGAAACTACCACCTAGTTCTGTGTTGCGCCTGCTCTTAAGAACGGTTTGGATTCATTTGGATAAATCCTTTCTTTCTGCTGGAAGCCCCCTTACGATTGCAATGACTTCAAGCTTCTCCAGCTAAGGCCACCCTCCAAGTGACAGCTATCCATGTAGCATCGGCCAAGTATGTCTCGTTCATCTCAAACTTGTCAACTGGGGAAATTTCATCGAAGATTCAAAGGGAAGTGAAGAAAACCATGGAACACTTGGAACCACTATGGGGGCCCACCCAAACGTTCCAATAGAGTTCTGCATAAAGTCATGCTATAAAGCACCAATGACTTTTTGTTTGCATCTGGGTACAGTATGTGTCACTTCGAGCACCATCCTTATCAACAATCTTGGGTACGGGAACCGTGCACCAAACCCCACATGCACAATCAGAACAGGAGCCATCTGAGCCACGAAATGAGCCAAGATTGTTTCATACTGGGATTCTCATCAGGGGCTGTAAGTGTTCCTTCCCTACTGTTGATGGAAGAAATCCTGCACCACCTGGGATGTATAAACCGTGTAAATAATGGGATAAGCATGGATAAGCTACCTATCAACTGGTGCAGGATTTCAGCCATCAACAATATCAAACAGGCTATAGAATGTGTTTTTCCCTATTACACGAGGGGAAAATGTGAGGAACATTGTGGCCAAATCACTAAAGTGTATTGGAAACGGCGCCCATGTTGTAATCTGTGCAGGATGGTTAGTAATGTTGCCAACATTTTTCCATTTATCAATGTCTATCCTGTACTAAGGACATCCATAAGGCATTTTGATAAATTTTGCCCATGCGGGATACATAGTGGCAACAACTGCGGAAAAAAAACAAGAGTAAACTTCCACGCTGACATATGCCTGGCATCCGTTCAATTTGTACGGAACCAATATTTCTGATTCTGGTGAAAGCCAGTTGGTTGTAAATAACCCCTAGTTACAGCAAAAAAACGTCCAAGTAGCAGTGGGCAATAGAGATCCCCGACTATGTATACGTATGTATAATGATCATGCATGATCCTGGTGCTGACCGTTAGGAGCGGGAGGCATCCCACTCAATATGCAATATCTACATACCTATATACCTGGTATATGCAAGAAAATTCCAAAAAATAACATTGATGTATGGTTCATTCAACCCTTGCTATACCCCCAACCGCGAAAGTCCTTGCAACATGTCCTGTGGAACTATACTTCTGAATGGAAACGCAGAGCCACGACCCCTAACCCGGCATGACCTTGCAACACAGCGCTTCCCAATGGAACACTAGCGATCGGATGCTCATTTTCCTATCTACAAAGAGCATCTTTTGGCAGCACTTCACAATGGAAACGCTGATGGCAAACACTGCAGCAAAGCCTGTGTCCTTGAACTTCGTTTGAGTGTATATGTGTGTGTGTGTGTGTCTTCGGCCTGGTTGTGTGATTTGAGTTTGTCAGAACAAGTCACTAGTCAGCAACTAAACGCAGCTATTTGCAAACAATTCTTACATCAGTACCATGCACCATCAAGTGTGTATATGTGTGACAATGTGTGTGTGTGTGTGTCTTCGGCCAGGTTGTGTGATTTGAGTTTGTCGGAACTAGTCAGCAACTAAACGCAGCCTTTGGCAAACAATTCTTACATCTTTGCACGTACCATCAAGTGTGTATGTGTGTGTGTGTGTCTTCGGCCAGGTTGTGTGATTTGAGTTTGTCAGACCTAGTCAGCAACCAAACGCAGCCTTTTGCAAACAATTCTTACATCTTTGCATGCACCATGTCATATCTTAACACTTTCAGTTATGCAACTAAACGCTGCAAACGCAACGACTTACCAAAAAGCTCCCCCCAAGGGTGAGGACACAAAATTACAAAAGCGCCACGACTTTCACAACTGGGTGTAGGCAATGGCTCAAAATGAATAGTTTTTAGACTGTGCGGACTTGCGACCTTAATTCTCACCTAGTCACTCTAGTCGTCCAATCGATGCAGATCATTGGTTTTCTGTTTTGATCTATTTTGAGTCGCAACCAACAATGTGTCACCCTGCAGTTACAGTTGTTTCAGAAATCCAGTAACTTGAGAATCTCCTGAAAACTTGGTTTTCATATTTTTTTATCATCCCCTATGTTTTCCAACTCACACACTGGGAAAAACAGACTTAAGTACTTTTTCTGTCCCCCGCCCCCCCCAAAAAAAAGGAAACACAAATATCAAAATCCTCTTCCTGGCCAATGATGTGCTTTTTCGGGGTAAGTTTCCGCTGCTAAATTTCGTGCATATCAACTGGAAAAAAACAATTCAAGATGACATCAGAAAGTGTCTGATCCGAAATCAAGAATGAATAATTCAAGATGCCCTCAATATTAGAGACAACCTGAAAATACCTATGGTGGGTTCCTTAAGTCTGTAAGCTGTTTGATTCTGTTAGGGTTTCAAAACTTGAGGTTGACCTCTCAACTTTTAAATCTTATAGACTTATAGTCAACCAATCATGAGATATCCTAGAACACCAAACACCCAAACAGCAACAATCCCTTCATTCCTTTGCACAAGTTGTTTTTTTTCGACCAGGTGCTGAATAATTCTTGATTCTTATGACGCACATACATCTCCTGGCGAAAATCTGCCAAACAGCAAAACACACGAAACTCAGCGGTTACCAAGGATGAGGTTGTTTCACAGCTTGTCGGATTGAAGTACAAACAACAAAACGGACCTCCCCCGCGACTTTACATAGATACCCAAAGTAGCCGCAGCCAAATCTGAAAGGAGCTACATTATCCAAACCATCATTTTTCGCATCTAGATATGATAGATTTCAGGGGGGTAAACAATTCTCTAACTCAGCTTCTCTTTGTTGAAGGGAAAGGATTGGTTGTGGGGACAATTTGTGGGAGACCCAGTCTCAAAAGAAATCAACCCATTTTTCGGAAAAAAAACAACCACAATGTGCAAATTTCAACTCCAGAATCTTTGCAAATTGTGTGATGTGCATTGCGACTCCCTGATTGACAATGACTCAAAAACTTCAATCATTGAGGTCGGGATCTTTTCATGACGGGAATCTCCGTGGGTGTGTAGATTCCTACTAGAAGGTTGAGGACCATGCCTATCATAGGAAAACAGTGGGAGTTTAGACCCCAGCAACATATGTTCAAAACATCTGATCATCTACACCGTACAAAGTTTCAACAAAATCATCCGAAAAACCCGACAAAGGGGATCCCACACCCTTCCATACTTCCGTACACCGTTTAAAATATGAACCTATATAGATCCTTCACTGAAATCAATGTTAGGTTTGGCGAGTCTTTCTCAAAGAACTTTCCTTTCATCCTGACAATATATTTTTAGTACCCCTTGCCCACCCTTTCTTTTCACTTACTTTTTCACAACTCTTTCTTGGGGGTGCCCAATGTTAACTTTGGACAATTTATATCTGATGATGAGGTACACAGGAAGCTCACATCTACACACCAACTATATACGTGTTGTTTTCCTCATTGTTCATTCATTTTGTTGAACAAAAAACAACACCTTCCCACCATCCAACCCCTCTCAACCCCTCTCAAGTTCACCAGAAATCGCACCGGAAAGTTCACCGATCTCAAGGTCACATGGGAAAGGCCAGCATCTGTCAAACCAGGTAAGGCCATCCATGACGCATCATGGGCGAAGAGCTCGGAAGCATCAAAAGGCGAGAGCCTCATTCCCATAGGATCCATGTATAGAAAAAATTACCTACATTTACCATAAATTCATGGTAAATTCTACCTACATTTAGTTGATTTTTAGTAAATGAAGGTAAATTATTCCATACATGGATCCTATATGGGATTGAAATGTTTGGGACATACATTTGCCACTGAAAAGTTACCAAATCCCAATAGGAAACCGGATCATCTTCCAACCACCATGGCTTTCAGGGGCGAGCTGTTAAACTTTGGGTGTGTACATGGTGGAAGTTAGGGGTTGTTCCGTGTTTTGTTTGTTGTTTGTTGTTTGCTGCGTGTTGATTGAAAGTATTGTTCGTTCTTCTTCTTACCTTATTATTGTCGTTGTCGTTCTTGTTGTTGTTGTTGTTGTTGTTGTTGTTGTTGTCGTGCACATCTGTGTAGTTTTTCATCCCCCTTTATACCCTTTACAACCAGGAACTCCTTCCTTCCTTGCGCAAATAGACTTTATAACTCCTATAAATGGCATAAATGGCCGAAAAAAAATTGGGATCAGTGGGGTGATTTTTCTCTATAAGTGGAGTGATTTCACCACAATATGGTCGGAGGATGTCGGAGGAGCCCATCCCTCGAAACCTGGAAACACTTCCACCCCGTTCTACGTCCTCACCGAGGAACTCCAACTTCCCACAACGATGCCGTAAAAACTTCTCCCCACAACGCAGGCTGACGGTGCCACCGGGCACCAAGCCCGGATGCACAGTGAAGGCCTCCGCAAAAACCCATGAGGTTTTCATGTCATCCCAACCTATATAAGTAAAGGCCCATAACTCCATTTCTATGGGGTTATAACCCCAGTTATCCATTTATAAGGTTATTTATAGGTGTGTTATAATAACCTCGTTTATAACTGGTAGGGGGACGGACCACCTTGCAGGAAATAAGGCCTTAAAAACGACGATGATGGGCCTCCATTGCCTTGGTCAACGTCTTGTCGCCCAAGTACAAGTCCCAGCCCTGGACGTCGTCCAGGTGGCTTTTTTCAGGAACTTCCGATGACAGGGGAAAATGGAATTTCTCCTGGAGACTGATTAAACTGATACAATAAAAGATATAAAAAACATGTTTATATGAAACTGAAGATCATGTTTAATGCAAAGTGCAACATCACATTTGCCTAATATATGTCAATACGAATGAAAATCTTAAATACAAATAATGGCATTGACAGCTTTTGCTGTTGTGGAGAATGTAAGCGTCGAAATATCTTCATTGACTTCATTGACAGGAAAAAACTAAGGTTCCTTGGTAAAGGTTTAACTTTGGTTACACTCCAGTAAATCAACAAAGCAACAGAAAATGCACCTGGATTGAAGATGTATTTCCTATTGAACACGGTGATATTCTTGCCAGCTATGTTAGTTTACTAAAGGGTAGTCTGGAAGAAATCCTGCACCACCTGGGATATGGGTGTTTCCAAAAATAGGGGTACCCCAAAATGGATGGTTTATAATGGAAAACCCTGTTAAAATGGATGATTTGGGGGTGTCACTATTTTCGGAAACATCCATATATACACTATAGTTGGTGGTTTCAACCGATCTGAAAAATATTCAAATTGGATCATTTCCCCAGGGATCCGGGGTGAAAATAAAAAACATATTGAAACAACCACCTGGTAAAACCCTGTAAATAATGGGATAAACTACCACATCAACTGGTTTTCTCACAGGAATATTTCCGTCATTGGTCTAAGGTCTCAAGGGACTACCCAACGATGGACACCACCATCCTCAGGTTCACAACAAGGAATACATCTCACTTTTCAGAAGCTTCGAAAGGTTCCCAAAGGATCCATGGGACTGGTATATTTAGCTACATTATACCATAAAAAAATGAAAAAGATGTAGGTAAATTATGCCAGTTTCCATGGATATTTATGGGGTTTAAAATTCGTAAGTTCCAACATTTTTCTCGCAGATTTGCCGTTTCAACCATCCAACCAACCACCCAACCCCAACCTGAGACACTTGCAACACATAACTTTGGTGCACCATCAATGGTGGTCGTGGCACATAGCCACCACCCACACTCCGTGCAGTAGAGGGATCCAATAAACTCGACTGGGGCATGGTGGATGGGACACCAGCACCAACCACTGGCCAGCCCTCTTCCTTACAAAAAATGGGATTTCTGCTTGCAAAGGTGTCACGTTTTCACTTTGTGCATGAAGATATTATTAATATATACCTGGAAAGCCAAGTGACCTATTTTTAAGGCAAAAGTTGCTGGTTTTAGGGGTAAAGTTGCCTAAAAAAATAGGACGCTTGGCGTTCCAGGTAGTTCATAATAAACATGTTTTTTGTTGGTTGGTACATGTGGCAAGCAAGTGAAGAGTGTCAGCACAAGTGTGCACAACATACTGATCGGAATCAAGTTTAAACAACATCATGACATCACTAGGTTCCCTTGGCCAAGCGCCGTTTATTCAAACCCAGGACGTTGAGTCCAACACCATCTACCCGGTATACGACCCGGGTAGAACCGAAATGGATAAATGGAGTTTTTTTTAACCCTTAAAATATATGGGTGAAATAACCCCTAGACATTAAGGTTGTGGGTTCCCATGGTAGGATGTACACAACTCTGTTTGAACTGGATTTGTGTATCTATCAAGTGCTTCAAGATTTCAGTGATAGGATTTGATGATTGGATGTTCGGTGTCATCTCGAATCCGTTTTCGACAGTGAGACAACATGACTGCAGGTCTTCAATAATAGTAGCAAAAAGGGCCGTTGTTGAATTCAACTAATCAATTCCAGCTGCTTGGAGGATGGGCCTCTACAGAAAGTAAGTAGTTAGGATCACCCCCCCATGTAAATAAGCCAGCAAAAAGGCCATTTGGAAGGGGTTCCACAACCCCAGGAATTGGGGACGAAACTATGGTCGATACAGTAACTACTTACTACAGACCCCAAGTTTCACATGGAACCTATAACATCTAACACTGGTGGTTTCCAAAAGGAACTTTTGGAGGGGCTGATTGTTAAACTTCGGGAGGGTAAAATGGAATGATCCTCCAAAGTGCCTCTCCAACATCATCCAATTGCAGCGAAATATGGTTCCGTATATTTCATAGGGATCCGCTTATTGTCTTATTAAAATTCCCAAATAATTGGGTAGTATAACAACCAACCGGGGGCCGGTTGAAGAATGCCCAATTGCAGCTTGTAGGATCCCAGGTGACTCGTTCCATGAGAACTGCACGTCCTTTACCTTTTTCACCACGACCTCCAGGACTGTCTGATGGCCAAGCATGAAATATCATCACCTCTGGTCTGGAAATGGTCAGGACCCCCTGCCGGTTATAGGGCCGTAGGGTTGCAATTGTTTTTACTCCACTGATTTCGGGGTGAAACTGTTGATGGAAGAAATCCCAAACAACCACATGGGATGTATAAAACCATGTAAATAATGGGATAAACTACTTGTCAACTGGTGCAGAATTTCTTCCATCAACAGAATCACCCCAGTTACCCCATGTATAAGGGCATTTATAGTGGTACTAACCCTACTTCTAACTGGCAGGGGCCCGCGGTGTATCTGACAGGTGATTGATAGATTCTTTCTACTATGGTGAATCACCACCACTTGGGGAAGATGTTTTTGTTCATTTTATCGAATCATTTCAAGCAAATCAAAGTAGGGCATGTGATGAGCATGCTCCAAATGGTAGTTGTTGCATTGTGGGGAAGCGGTTGCTTCAATGTTCCTTCCAAATAACTAGCTTGGGGTCAAGAAACGGATGGCATATGCAGCTACCTCTGGCTTGTAAACATCACTTTCAATAGCTCATTACCAGCAGAATGGTTTAGAAAACCACCCATGCACCACCAATCAAGCAAATCAACCTGGAGTTTCGGGACACACAATTTGGCAGTTTGAAGATTCCTCCAACAAAAAACAGTTGTAGGGAGGTTGCAATTCCGATCAGTTGAGACGGCTCGACTCCTGGACTCCTTTGACCCATGATTTGCAAATATTCCTTGTACTGTATATGTTACATATATAGCTTGATTGTGACTGACTTTGACTGACTTACAACTTATACAAACCTTACAGAACTTGTAACCATGATTGATAAATCACTCCAGCTAGAAGGCACTTAGACGTCCAAGTGATCATCCAAGATGATGCCAAGTCACGTCATGCCCTTGGCCAGCATCCAAGACGGCACAATGACCAGGGCCAGCCCAACCAGTGCCACTGGAGAGAATCGGTGCGCCACTCTTGATGTATGGACCAGTTACCTGCCAAAATAAAAAGCCAACCAGCTGAGCCAAACGCAATATCGCTGACAAATATCCCCCCAAAGTTTAACATAGCCCCTGAAAAAATGATGGTTGGAAAACAACTTTCTTATTGGGGAAGGGAACTTTTTAGATTTTTTAGTGACTATGTTAAACTTCGGGAGGGTAATCCAACTTACTTTTTCAACAATGGACAATTGGTCCTTTCAGATTTGGACTGACATCTCTTGACTCTCTTCGCTGGTGAGACCTTCCAATTTCAGGCGTATGATTACCGTGTCTGCTGAAGATTGAGCACCTAAAAAACCCTCCAAATTTGTCTTATTCAAATTGGAAGAATCCTTTCAACAACAGGTTGAGTTTGCTAGATATAATATCAAAATCCTTTATATTGGTATAAATGTAAATGACTAAAGACCTTGCTAAAACATCCCGCCCCACACCATTTTTTTCAAAACATCGGGTACATGCCCTACAAACACAAGTTTTCCATTGCCAAGCCCGGAAAGTTGTGTACTTGAAGCTCAACTGAAAATGAGATTTCAACCGACCTTGAGGTCGCATGCCAAGGGGCGTTCTCTGCCCTCGCCACAGCGACACAGTACTTGTAATTTCCATAGCAATCGCCAGAGTAAAACCTTGATCGCAAACGGCGACTTTGAAGCCCTGGAATAGTCCTAGCCTATACCCATTGTTGATGGCAGCCCAATCTGGCAATTTGCCACTGATGAGTAGGTTATCCTATTATGCGCCAGGGGTTTTAGACATCAACATTCTGTAATATTTAAAATGATAGGGAGCTTATCTTGGGGCTTGGGGATGTTGGGAGGGATCCCCTTACTTTCAAAGGACCAACCATAGGCATATAAACTTGCTTTGTGGAAGGTTTCTGCAGTCTGATTAACATGTGGGGTCCAGGGGGTTGTGACAGGAACACCTCCATCAACAACTTGTTTTGTAGAGGAACAAACACATTATGGCTATGGCTCAAACATGGGGTACTCTTTTGGGATCAATGTGGCCAGTTGTCATCTTTCAGGCCTTAATTGAGGCATTCATTTGGGAGCCAGAATCAAATCATGGCAGGGAAGGGAGGGTGATAGAATTAAAAGTTTTCAATGTGTTGCTTTCTTAATTTTTCTAGCAGTGTTCACAACTGAACTCACAACCGTTCCATCCCATACCATCCATGTATGGTATATTTACCTACATTTGGTTGATTTTTATGGTAAACGTAGGTACATATACCATACATGGATGGTATGGGCTTTGTCTTTATTTGTCAGGCTTGAGTCAGTGGTTTGCCCTTAAGTCATTCGTCATGCATCTCACGCTTAGGATCCGCCCATCTCAACGATCTATAGGTGGTAAGCAAAGATATCATATATGCCGGATCTCTACAAATAATCGAACTAAGTAAATCTGGATCAAAGACAAAAAAACATGAACACCTGAAAGCATTCGGCTGTGGGATTTTTTCGTGGCGAAACCAGCTGATTGAATTTGTTACCTGGGTGGCAAATGATTCCATGACTTGAAACATGGTCAGAAGACTTCCCAAGAAAGAAGCTTGAGTTTATGAGCAAATTAAACGCTTGCTAGTACATATATCAGCAGGCTGTGCTTGTTACGATAATGGACCTTCACAACCCCAGACCGATTCTTTTTAGGTGGGCTGGAATAGTGCAAGCAAGATACAAATAGTAAAAACCTCCACGTTTCACCAAAAAGGGTCCTTCCACCACACCACCTGGCATGTTCAAAATTCAAGGGACAACTTCATGATGAAAACATGGTTGTTTTTTTTCGACACTCCAAGACCAAAGGGTTTTCGACACTGCAATGTATATGTATGATATATGTATAGGGTATATATATATATGTGTATTTACCAACTTACCGGCGTGTAAAATTCAAGCATGACCACAAATTCCACAGGAATTTCTCCAAAACTGTCCCTAACTTTCGCATATCTAACCTGTTTTGTCTCTGTTGTTTCTTGATGACATCATTTTCGTTAAAAAAAAAATCCAGCGACTTCACTTCGACTCGGTCGTTATCCCGGAGCCGATGGAGCATCAGATTGGCCTTCCCACTTTAGCTCGCTGTGAATCAAGGCCATGTCGGCCCTCCCATGGGCAGCCAACTTGGTCCCTGTCGCATCCAACTCTCCTTAGAAATTCCGAAGGTTTAGACAAAGCCGGGTTTGCCGTTGGTTGGAAGAGGCGATTTTTTGAGTGACCTTATGTAGTCATGTAATCATGTAATGTACCCCTAAGAATCCAACCACCTCCCCAAACTTTTCAATAGGGTTCACTTAGTGGATTGATTTGAAACGTACAACGCATGGACAAGGATTTGTGATGTCTTTTTGTCTGCTTGTTTTCAAGAATATGATGCAATACCTCCAAAGGATCTGTCGTTGAAATGGAATCAAGGCAATTGCTAGATGGAATTATCAATTATGTTTGAGAGTCGAAGAGAGCTACACCGGAAAGTGATTGCCAAATACATGGCAAGTAGAAAACATAAAGGAACATGTCACGTGAAATAGTGTTTCAATCATGGTGATGCTGATAGCAACTGGAATACTTATCACATTCGCAGCTTTCGGAACAATTGCAACTCTGCTAGCGGCTAGCGTTACCGTATACATTCAAGGCAAAGTCACTTGGAGATTTGTCATCCCTATATACATGTTACATCACTTGCTTCTGTGTCAAACTTTTGATCTCCCCCTGCTACTCAGTGTGACAAATGGCAGCCCGGCACCTATCGTGCCTAGTCACTCATCTTGATGCAAGATGGAACTTTGTGGGCATTGCCGTCAACCTTCCAAAGGACATACTGCTTACCAGTAGCATCGTCATGAAAGTAACTCCTCAGATTTTTTTGAAAAACCGAAACAATAAAAGCTGGTCAAAGTTTTTGGGAGGCACACATGTATTTCCTGGTTGGGTCAAACAAAATGTGAACTATGAAATTGGAACGGGAACAAACTGGAAAGTCATAAAGTCTCAATTCTTGGAATTGTCCGTTTGAAACAAGATTTCTGCCCGGGGGGGATCCTCCCTTCAATCGGAATATCATTCTTTCAAAGTATATGAGTTGGGTACATCCTTCTCCCAGTAGCAGCGACCACCAGGATTGTTAGATCTTTGGTAGGTAATCCCCACCAACCTTCAGTTTCCACTGGTCCACTGGCATCATTGCAATGGCAATCTGAGCAAATACACCTCCGAAAACTAACATGACATTGGAAAATCACCATCAAATACATCTTCAAATGATGGATTTTCCATTGTCATGTTATCATGTTAGTTTTCGGAGGTGTAGCATTCATACTTCCAAAGACCTCAATCCATAGGGGAGGGTTGAATCATCCCAAAGATTGCCGACAGCCAGCCCAAAGAATCGGTATTTTTGGACCAGCGTCTCAGAAAATATCAACTTGTGTTTTAGAACTGGTGTGTTCAAGCGTTTCAAACTGAAATTGAATTGAGGCACCAAAAAATTAAAAAACACCTTTACTTTCCATTATACTGCTTGTTTCCTAGGGATCCTTATATATATATAATATATATATATATACATATATATATATACATATAATCCCCTATATACCCTAAACAACCAGGGGCCCTTGTTTCATTGCTGAATTTGAACTTGCAAGTACCACATGTCACCTAACCACGCGACGCGTCAATGGCCCAATGTGGGTCACTAATCAACGGTCCACCACTGTCCGTGTAGGGTCCCTCAGGGCGTTCCGCCGTGGCAACGCCTTAGAAAAAAACATGTCGCTCCGTTGAGGCAACGGCGATGATGATGATGGTTCTGATGAGACATCTGCTTCTGATAGTGATGCTTGCTAAATAAATATTAAAATTAACATATCAAACAAAACATATATGATGATACTGAAAATCATCACAACCAACCATCCAAAACCTTGTCATGTCCCCACTGAGGTGCCAATGTGTAAAGCTCTTCCCACATTGGAAGGTTCACGTGCGCTGAAGAACACCGCCACGCATCCAGGTAACCTCCGTGTGGTCAACACATAGTTGTAATGGACACCAAATTGTTTTTGTTTCTTGGGATCTGGTCAATCCAACAAAAAAATCCTGAATGATGATGGTACATACAATTTCCAATTTCTTGCAAGCTGTCCTGTAAGTATGGTTCGAATTTTTGATTTTCAATTAAAACAGGATGATCTTGAAAGCCCTTAAGAGGATTGAACTAAGCTCGGCTGGAGATAGTGGGTGTGGCATCCCAAATACTGCAGAACATAGGGAGCGGAGGGATGGATCTTCACACGACCTTCTGAAAGAAAGTGGAGGATCAACCAATCAATCAGAAGTCGAGACGATACCGTGCTTCGCGAACATGGAATTACTGTTGCTACTATGAACGAACGTACAACGTTGGGATACAAAGTCAAGAAACACGAATTCGTGTTCAGGTTCTTTGTTACGAATATCACGAATATCAAAATATCATGTAACCATATATGGTTTGCAGAAAACCAACCTGTAACACTGTAGTGTGACCCCTTAAACTCAATTGGGACGTCTCCATAGGGAAGATGTTCAATAGATTTAGGAAGAAAACACTACCAGAGTTCTTGTAGAAATCCAATTTTACAGAAAGCAGTCAAAGGAATAGCACTAATCAATACCTAATGATTTCTATCGGTTTTTTTTGAGCTTCATTAAATAGCTCCCTTAGTGTTGAAATTTGCATGAATTCCTGGGCTCCCTGGCGTTTCCCCAACCATTCTCCCCCCCAAATATCGCTGGTACTTTCTTGATGCAATTGGATGCCCAGCCCACAGCCCAAGCCCACGAAATCATCCAAGGTGCTGATGAATCTCAGGAGCCCAATAATCACATTGCCTGGTAGATTGACCATGTCACTTGGGGCCAATGGTTTCGTGTTTTCAGGGTCAGGTTGTTGCAAGGGTAGGAATTTATTCTTGAAAAATCAGGCAGTCCATGTTGGATGTACTGCTTCATATTCGAAAATATATTCAAAGTGAGACCCATTGAGAACCCATGATGGATCAATGGGAATGGTATATTCATCTATCTAGTTTCCCATAAAATGATCAACCACATGTAGGTATATAACTATACCAGTCCCATGGATCCTGTGGGTAATGCTTTTGTGTGCACAAGCCCAATCAGTAACAGTGGGCCACCGGCAGGCAATCAAAATCTTAAAAAATAGGAGATTCCTGGAAACATGTACTTGCGAATGTTAATGGGAGGGAGGCATCCCTCCCGCCGGAAAAAAACACGCTGTATCAAATTATATATATATATATACACTAAATCAAAATATTTATGTAAACATTTTAAACATATCTTAAACACATATTACATATTATAAAATACCCTTCCAAAAAAGAAAATCATAGAGACCAATTTGGTCCACCACCAATTTCAACCCGGTTGTAACCCTAAAAGGTCGGTCCCGTTACGATCATTCCACCAGCTCCATTTAATGCTTGGCCTTTTTTGGTTCCCGAAAAATAGGCGGGTCGGTCCAAAAGGTCGCATTTTTTCATCACCCTTTTTTACCACATTCATATACCACTTATCGTCCGAGGGAACCCGTCCTTGCGTGATGAAAAATGCTACCTTTTTCCCACCTAAAAAAAGGGAACCTTTCAGCAACTCTATTGACTCCAGCAAAAATACAATGTAAGGACTATGACCAGTGTTTCACCGCCAGTCGAGACCTTCCTACAAACGTCTCTCGTACCTTCCGCAACGGACACAGCATCCGAACCAAAGGGTACCATCACTTTGAAGAATTTGAATTGAATTATGGATTCTTTCTGGATCCCTAGTGCAAGTACCAGTCCACCTGCAACATTATAACAATTGTTACTACGATATGTCGTTCAATGGCCCTTGTCCACTCTTAAGTCAAGTGGAACGAGGTCACTTCGGCTAATTTGTGGAAATATAAACACATACCAACAGAGAAGACATATTTCAATAGTTTCCAGTTGCGAGAAACGGCTATTGCAACACAAAAAACGTTAAAACTCTGAACATCTATGTGCAAATTTCTTTTTCAAGGTCCACTAAAGAAAAACGAAGCCAAGAGATCAAACAAGACTTCGCAAGAACACGTCAGTGAGTGTTTATGTCAACTTGCCCCCCCTCCAATAAAAACAACACACACACACATCACATGAACACAAACAACACCCAAAACCACAATAGCTATTCAACACACCCTAGACATCAAAATACCTTCCGAGAAGATGTCTTTTGGAATATTTTGGGGGCCCAAATACGTTCTCAGCAGGTGTTTGGATGTCTAGGGACACATCCACACATCACCCACGAAACAAACCCACCGTCTTTTTTGCCAAAATGCTCACCATAGGCACCACCACTCCAAGATGGTAAGTTTTCCGGACCAAAGACCTTGAGAAATTTGGTGGTTTTTTGAAGGTCATAAACGACGGGCACTTAAGAAATGCACACATCAAAACTGTTGGAACAGGGGTCATTATATTACCCACCCAAACAAAGCTTTATTAAGGGGACAATTGCTTCCAGTACTGCCATCTTGAAAGTAGGGGCTCCATTAGCTACGCAGGTTTGACGTATATTTTTCAAACCGGAATTGTGAGTGACCACTTTGGAGGGGGAATTCCTTCGTTAACTTTTCACCACCCATGGCACCTGCCCACACTTCTCCCAGTGGACCAGATCTGCGGAACGCAAAATCCGAAAGGCTCCTTGTGAAACAACAACCAGCGAGGGATGCTTCTTTGTTTGGAAGGGACCAACGTTGGAAAGGTATGCTATGCTGTGAAACAGCGACATGTTTTGTTATGTACTGAATATCATCTATGTAAAGTCAGGCCGCCAAGATAATGATGAGCAATTTGCAGCTCAGTGATCATAGTGAAACCTGATATTGTTTAGATGATATGAGGTTTCAGCGAATCAAACAATCCCTCGACAACCTAACAGATTTAACAGATGCATGTTTGAAAATGAAAACAGTACCAGAACCTTAACCACAACCACCTAAACCACCTAAACCACCCCAACCGCCGCCGCCGCCGCCACCACCACCAGCAACAACAACAACAACAACAACAACAACAACAACACCAACACCAACACCAACACCAACACCAACACCAACACCAACAACAACAACAACAGCAACAACAACAACAACAGCAACAACAACAACAACAGCAACAACAACAACAACAACAACAACAAGAACAAGAACAAGAACAACAACAAGAACAAGAACAAGAACAAGAACAAGAACAAGAAGAAGAAGAAGAACAACAACAACAACAAGAAGAAGAAGAAGAAGAAGAAGCAGAAGAAGAAAAAGAAGAAGAAGAACAACAAGAACAATCACAAAGAGAACCCAATAATGCACCCCTCAACATGTGTTTTTTTCATTCCCCTTTTTTGGACCCTCCATGGATTTGTGTCTTTTTTGGCTCCTTTCGGTCCACCACCGGTGGCCACCAGGTAGAAGTGATCACCGATTTTGTTAGCACCGGGATCCGGATAATCGCCCGGGATCTCAGAAAAGGGTGGCAGCTTGAGGGGAGAATCAACCTCCTAAAACATGAGCCAATCCCACGGTGGAAGATGGTAGAATGTTGGTTGTAAATAAAAATATAAACAGATATACAGAAATAAAAATACATACATAAATGAACGTGTATACAAATGTATATACATACATAAACATCATTAAAAAAAACAGAAACACACATATATATATATATGTATAAATCCACATAGAAAATTGAAGATTAAACACAAATCCATCTACACATTGAAAACATAGCGAAACATACATAATAGATTGTAGATATGATTGATATATCTATAAATACACATTTAAACAACATTGATTGATGTGAACGGAGGATTATCTACACACGTATCAAGTAGTATACCATTCTGTTTATCCATCTTTGACAATTTCAAGACACTCACTGACCAGGTGTCTTTTGTTCCTTACCCTTGGACCTTGTAGCTACTAGTACGTTTACTATGTTTGCATCATGAGACTCATAAGAAGCCGCAAGCAAAGGGCGGTGACAAATATTTCAGGATGAATGTCACATGGTATCAGTTATCATGAATCATGCTCACCTGGCGCTCAACACTTCTGCTGGGCAGGGCCTATGCCCAGCCCCACACGCCAAATCATTCCCCGAATATGGCCGAGGATATACCCCCTGTGAAAAAACTGACATGTCTGGCTGGAAAATGAACCTTTTGAAGATGTATATTACTGGCTAGTGCATAAATTTGGATTTTTTTTTCGGCCAACGATTCTATGTGTCCTGGAAAAAAAGTTACATTCGTTTTTGATGCCAAAAAAAGCAACGCAACTTGCATCTAGTTAACTCCATCACGGACCCAGGATTGCATCTGTGGCACGATGGGATTGGTGAAGGTGTCCTCCTTGTCATCCTGATGTTGAACCACTGCGAGTGATGGCAAACGACCCTTGAACAGCTCCTGCCCTGAAAAGTAACATATCCCCTGAAAATCGATGGTTGGAAGATGTATTCCCTGCTGAAAAAGTCCCTTTTTAGGGGACATGTTAATTTTCGAGGAATCATTGTTGGGTATTTTATTTTACCAACAATCATAATCATTGCCCCTTTGGAGGCTAAATCAGGGACCCATTTTCCAGTTCCATGAGACCTATCGACTGTTGCAATATCTAAAACTACCATCAACAATAGTAAACAAGCAACCGGAACAACCAACTAACCCTTGGTTAGTTGGCAGCTTCAACCCCTTTGAAAACTATATACAATAGTCAAAACATGGGTTCATCTTCCCCAAATTTCGGGGTGAACATAAACAAATAATTGAAGTTTCACCATCCAGTTGGCCCTTGATCCAACACATTTTCCTTACATCATTTCCCCCCGGCCTTAATGACCTGGTCCTCTACCTAGAACCCAAATGACCCAAGCAATTGGAAGATGACCCAAGCCACATAGAATAGAAAGGTCAACCCAGTCAACCCATCAAAAATTTGAGGTCTGGCGATACTGCACTCAACCCATTTTGGCCATCGACTTTCAGATATATCAGTGGAGGCTGTGAGGCGAAACGGGACCCCCTGAAGCCATTCTTAGGGGCAAATTCTATGAAGACATGTTGCACCCTGGATTTCATTGACATTCTTCCTTTTTCAAGATGCAATTTACAACCAACAAATATACACATATACCATCATATACTCCAAAAGTTCAAGATGGGCCCTGTGATCTTCCTAGCTAATCCATGTATAGCATATTTACCTACATCTCAACCAATCAGCCAAATGTAGGTCAAACATGTAATACCAGTATCAATTTGAAAACTCTGGCTATGTTGTTAGTCATTCTGCAAGAACTTGATGAACATCAACAGCAAGTGCCACTTGTCTCAAGATTGCTGTTGGCAAACGGTTTGAACTCATAGCCGGCCTACCCAAAAAGCTACATAAAATATCAAACAATCAACCCTCCTGAGCTTTTGATTCCTAACCATGGTTACCAACCTCATACCGCGAATGAACCAACAAATTTCCGACTTCAGGAACCCCATCACCCCAGAGGTGTCGGCCACCTGTCCAACTTGCATCTCTTTCGTTAAGCTCCAGCCAAAGGTTTCAGCATTGATTCACTACCCATGGCACAGCTCGCATTTTTAACAAACCGGTCATCCAAGCTCCTCCCGTTATGCAGTGTCATCATATCATACCAACACTTCTCAACAAGCCGAAAGTACAAAAAAAATTCGGTGATGCTGTTGCTTGTGTGAATTTGTTCCATGAAAATATCATGATCAGCAATTGTCATGATTATCAAATGTTGTTGTTGCTGGGAAACCAGAGAGAATTAGTACAGCCAAGAAGGCTGGCGAAAATAGAAGTTCAATTTTTTTCAACGCACGCATTACTAGAGGGTATCAAATATAACGGTTAAACAATGTATTCCACAACATACATACGCATGTTGCAAATGCAAGCACGAAATGACACCTCCGAATTCACTGATTGAAACTCATATTTCTACACTAGTCATGTGTTTCAGCATTGTGTGACCTATCAACACAAAAAGTGGGCCACTACCCCCCAAAAAATCTGAGATACGAAAAATGATGGTTTTTTTAATGTATATTTCCTTTCAAATATGGTTATTTTGGGTATCCATGTTAGTTATGTTAGTTTTCGGGGGTGTAAAGTAATCATCTAACCAGTTGCCTAACCGCCATTTTTCCTTAACTCCGTGATTTCAATCCATCCGAAAACTTTGAGTTTAAGCTGACGTCCTTCCGCTTCAAACAAATTGAAGTTGAGCAATCCAAGTTGCCAAACCCATGACGGATCCATGAAAAATGGTATATTTAGCTACACATAAATAGTGAATTTTGTATGGTAAATCTTGGTACACCGTAGTGAAAGTAGATGGCGGCGCAACGCCACTCCCAAAAGGTGCCGATTAGTTTTCGGGGCTATGATAAAGTGGCGATCGCCATCGATCCTTTCCATGGTGGTATAGATATACCAGATTTACCATGGATCCGTCATTGGAATTCGAAAGGAAATTTCCCTGTTTACAACCAAAGCCCACCTTTTAGGCTGACTGGGTGCCCCATGCCATTCTTGAGCTACACCACTGTGAAATCCCACCTCGCAACTCAATGATGTACCAACGGAAAATGGACGAAAATGTACATTCCTGGAATATATGCTTAGAAAATTAAACATATATATATATATATGTTTATATACATATATATATATATTTTTATTTATATATATATATATATTCATATCCAAAAAATATTGGTTGCATAGTGCCTTCTTGCCGCACTATATATGCAGGGATGCAAATATGTATTGATATAAAACTCTATATATATATATTA
This sequence comes from Breviolum minutum Mf 1.05b.01, assembly GCA_000507305.1. NCBI lineage: Eukaryota > Dinophyceae > Suessiales > Symbiodiniaceae > Breviolum > Breviolum minutum. The sequence goes on along the minus strand of DF239398.1, from coordinate 144,632 downwards.
GTCGTNTGTATTGATATAAAACTCTATATATATATATTTAATGCGTTGTAAAGAATCTACAGCATGTACCGGATGCAAAAACTTTTATCATCTTGCATCATGGCAAAACGGCTGCAGGTCGTTTATCCCATTATTCGCAAGATGTGTACCTCTACATCCAAAAGAACCTGCAGGGTCTCAGCCATCAACAACATCATCCGAACAATTGCCCGTTCGTTTGTGTATGTGCAACTATTATCAAACAGCTTTGTTCATGTTTATTTATGTTGTATGAATCAACACACAAAACATACATAACAACATTCAACTGCACCATGAATATTGGCAAACACAACCTAACAACTTTTTTGCACAAACTGGACCCGCGCTTGGATGATCCTTAAGCTTATCTGAATTGGTGCAGCAGAAGATGATAAACCAAAAAAAGCATATGGTTGGTTGGTTGGTTGGTTGGTTGGTTCATGGTCTTCAAAAGTTGGAGACCGGGCCCGCACTTCCCCCCCAGCAATTGCCTGGGGTTCAAGTCGGCCATCTAAATGCAGCCAAGCAGCTTGGTTGAAAAAATATGGGGAATGCAAGGGTATGCAACAGGAATGCTCTGTCATTGTGAATGCTCTGTTATTTGGTCGCAAGGTTCATGACCGCATGAGAAAGTGGAGAGTGTGCTCAGTCAATATTCACCCTGACTGAGATTATCAAATAGAGAACAACAAAAGCAATGCCCAAAAAAAAAGGGCACAAGCATGTAAGCAGATGAATACCCAAGAAGCAAACATTTGTCCAACCAGTGAATGAGAAAAAAAGGTGCGAATCAAGCTCTGCGAATGAGCTGATAGATAGTTAACAATGGAAATCTGCACAAAGCAGAGAACAGGCCCGCGTGAGTTTTTGATTGCATGAGTAACTGAACAAAAACATGCAAAAACAAAGTAGGGTATCCCCAATTATGCCAGGCAGTCGAGTAAGCCAAGGGTCCTGGGAGCATTATACTGGGCAGGGTGAACTGTAAGAGGGAAAAGGGACAGACCGACAAGCGCAGGAAGCGAAAGCAAGGACCTTCATCTTGGACTGCAAGCAAGACCCTGGGAAGAAGACAGAAGAATGAGATCACCTTCTCGACGCATACTTTCCAGAACCTTAAGACCAATCTTTGCCAATCTTAAGCGCTCCTGCCCGGCATCTTTGCCTCGAATGTCAGCTAGCTTTGAGCGACTGAGTGGTGGAGCGTCTTCGGAGGATTCCTCAAAGGCAGGACCATGAAGGAGGTCCATTGGATACCGGCAAGCCACACAGGGGCCAAAAGACCACACAGGCCAGACAGAGAAGAAGGTGGAGTAAGCCAGACCGGGGCGAGAGCCACACGGGGGCCCCGAGATCGCGGGGCCCGAGAGCCACACGCAACCATTTGCCTAGAATCTAGAAGGGGGAAGAGGTCAAACTGACAGTAGCACAAGTTAGAGAGCCCAGGCTAGCGTCACTGCGCATGAGGTCTAGGGAAGCAGATTATATATACAGAGTAAAATGAAGAGCTGTAAAGACAAACAACTAACCTGTACAAGTCGATAGGATAAAAGATTGAGACTGGGGAACAAAACGAGAGTGCATCCAACATAATTGGGATGGTGTCAGAATAAGTTAAGAATGGACCAAGTTCCAAACTAAATGGCAGCGGATGACATACAGCAAGGGTTAGTAGACAGTGTTGGCAACAGTCTCTGCTGAAGGGTTGGCTTGTGTCTAAGTTACATATTCACTGAGCGTAGCCCCTTGAGGGGCGGAAGGATAGAAATTTGAGGCTTTGCTTGCAAATCCGTCGATGAACAGAGGAGAGTAGTATACATACCCTCACCAAGATCAACATGGAAAATGTGTCGCAGCCGCAGCATTGGAGAAAGTCATGCATTTTTATTCACATATCTATATGTATATATTTATACATATATCAACATCTCACCCTTTTTTGGACGAAAACTGCAGGTTGGAAGACCACTTAGCAATGATTTCAACAATGCCATGCCTGCAACACACCATGCAACATTACAGACAAACACCGCTGGCAGGTGGAAACAAATCGACTTGGAAACATATCGACTGCCCGGCAGTATTCTCTCAACAAAACCGCGGCAATTCATTGTTGCAACGGCATCTCACCAGAAGCACATCATTGCGTACAATGAATACTTGTCCACAATATATTTCAATGACGAGTTTAGTCTGTCCAACAAGGTTCTATGAAGAGCCTCTGCGTTTGCGTGCTAAATGGTCCGCCCGCCGGACCTCTGAAAAATAAAGATCTGAATATGTGTTGACGCCCGCAACTAAACACGCGTCTTTGCCGCCATTCCAATCCTGCAGCTCTTCAGCTGAGGAATCCTCGTTGATATTTCTCACGACCTGCATGACAATGACCTGTTGGTGAGAGTTGCGCGCCACCTTGAGGTGACTTGGCGAAAGCTCTGATGTAGGTCCCGTGTGGCGGCCCAGGCGCCGTCCCAACGGCGCCCAGCGTCACTTGAGGAGGGTGGTCCCTCTGCCTTTGCAGAGCAGATGACATTCGCTCCAGTTGTTCGAACATCCTTTCCTGGTTTTGAAGGATCTTGTCTTGAACTCTTGCCATGTCCTGGATCTGCTTTCTCATGTGGAAGAGCTCCAAGTTCTCCTCTTCGATCGGTTCCAAGTTCTCGGAGGCAAACACCAAACGTCACATCTGAATAGCGAAATTTGCAACTGGTGCTCAACCCCAAGCTAATTGCTTCCCTTTGCTGTCCAACCCCATGTATGGCATATTTAGATACCTACATTCACCATAAAACTGACCCAAAATGAAGGACACATGGAGTATGGTGGGTATGGAACATGGTCATGTTTCATCATTTTTCATTTGCTCATCAGAATTCACGCCATTGAAACCAACTTCCCACCTGTGCTTGTGGTTGTTGCGGTTGTCTGGGTTGACTGTTCGGTCGCGAGCCACCCTGGTTGAGCGCAGAAAAAAATACCTAGGGATTCCTCTGGGATTCCCGTAAAGGGATCATGTCATATTCCCATAATCCTCCGCAAAAAAGAAAGAAACCCCGGACCACAACATCTTTCGATTCCCATGGGTTTACTATAGTTTACTTTCAAACACACGACCAGTGTGAAAACAAAATCCAAACTCTAAGCATCCAGGCATGTCCTAAGAAAGGGATTAACCCTACAATCCTATTGTGGGGATGGGATTGAGACCATCAATCCTACTCTAGGGAAAGGTATGGATCCTTAGGGAAAGCAAAAAAAATCAAAAGGGCTGAGGTGTGGATTGGAATTATCATATTGTTTCTGGGTTTCGTGCCTTTTTCATTCACGTCTTCCTCAATGGTTTTTTCACGCAGTTTCAACTAGCTTATTAGAGTCTTATAGCTTTTCTAATTTGGATTCACAAAATGATTACTTGGGGTTTGGCGGACAAGTTGATTCATCTGGTTAGTGTAGTTCTAGCTCGTCGTGAACTCTGTGGAAACCTGACATGCAGAAACCTATGCTTGTATCGGAGCAAATTGTGAAAGTACAGTCATTGCTACCCTGTACAAACATATTATATACACATTGACACATTGATGTTCGATGCAAAAAAAACTAGTGCCCAAACAAAATGAGGAAACACATGATAACACATGTATATTTATATATATATATACATACTATGTCAAACCATCATATAATAGTTGTTAGTTGTCATATCTTCTGCATGGTTATGTATCTGGAAACATTTGCCAGCGTGAGGCAATTCAGCATCAGCTTGCATGACACGTGATCTCCAAGTTTGATTTGCTTCGATTTCTCAGTTCTTAGGGGTTACAAATCCTAATCCTCATTCAGAACAAAACAGGGGTTGCTATAGTAGTCCCCCTGAAAGATCACTGAAAACGGTTGCAGTAACTATATTTAGTATCACATAGTATCACCTTTATCATCTATACCTATATATCATTATATACTCACTTAAAAAACACTATTAATCCTGCAATTACCATCGCTTTCAGTCTGCGAAAGTGTTTGTTTCAATCCGTTTGTACAAAATCACAGAATAAGTGACCCAATCGTTCAGGCGGCAATTTTTGGAGACAAGTTGTTAACCTCAACGAAAGAACATTGTTTTTTTGGCTATTGCTACCGTAATATTCTGGTTGGTGGTTTCAACCCATCTGAAAAATATTAGTTAAATTGGAAATCTTCCCCAAATAGGGGTGAAAATAAAAAATGTTTGAAACCACCACCTAGTATGAACGTACATGGATTTCTTCAACTGGAGGATCTCACACTTCTTAACAGCATAACCAAATTGTTGGCGCTATGCCCCACTTGTGCCCGTCCCAAAAGACTTAAGGCCATGCTGGTGGTTTAATTCAACAAAAAATAATGGTGGAGTGAAACATGTGAAACCCTTCCTAGTTGGTAGTTTCAACCCATTTGAAACAAATTAAATAGTCAAATTGGATCATTTCCCCAGGCAGGATGGAAATAAAAAACCGTTTGAGTTGCCACCACCCAGCTTCCCATAAAGGCCCGAATGATTCTTTCGATAAGGGATACTGTACTTTTCAGAAATCAAGGCCCATCCGTTGCTCCAGCCGCCTGGGCATAGGCTTGCATGCCATACTGCCTTGCTTCCGCTGGTATATGCTGTACCAAGGTTGTCAAAACATCCGACGTTTTGAACCCCAAAAAATGGATGATTTCCAGGAAGCCTAGCCATTAGGTTTTGGTTCAAATGAATCTCCTTTTCAAAACTGGCGATTTTCAGGTTCCAGCCGTTGGTTTTGGGGGGGAGTACCCGTAGAAATCAGTGGAAACTGGTGATACTGTTGATGGTTCGAACATCAGGGTGATCACGTTATCTGGGATGTATGTATGATCGCATCATTGAATGCTTGGGATCAACTGGTCACATTTTCAAGTATCTGCGATATAGAAATAAATGGGATGTTTAAATCGTACCAGTATCCACTGAAATGCAACTGGGGTGTATAAATCAATATGTTCAACAGGTTCTGGTGTGGTGTATGTGTGATTCGGAAATCGAACAGTCAGCACATCATCAAACACTCAACTGATAACAACCCACGCTCTCAAAAACTAATATGGACCCTACTTGGAGGATCACCTCAGTTAGTAAGTAGTCAGTAAACCCCAATTATGACTCATTTAGGGAATTTGGAAGGGGTACAACCCCATTTAGGGGACTTACTAACCATGTTTATGTTCCAAACAAAATGAAAGTTTGAAAAAGAGTGTTCTTTTCAACCATGATGGGGATTTTTGGTGTTCATGTTTTTTTTTTTTTCGGGTGTTTATACCGCTGTGGTCCTACCCCGCTTCCCTGGAACCCTAGTAGATAAAATATTCACCTTTTGGTTTATGATTTTGGACCGTCCGACGTGGTTCAGTAACAGGATTTTGTCTATCAACAGAAATCTATTCTACGTAGGACCGGTCATTGAAGGGTGATTTGCGATTAGTGATGGGTTGTTTATGGTTGTTTGGTGATTGGTTCTACTGTATATCATTGACATCATTTCAATTGTCTCCCATGCATACAAACTACAGGAACAATAACATGAAAAAAATATATCTTGTCTCAACAACCCAAAACCACATCAAAACACACTTACTATACTACATGAACCTAAATATGTATATATATATATACATATATGAATACAGTTTACATTCTGTATGCTCTAAATATGTGCCAATTTGCAAATCCAATTCACTAGGACAACAAGAAAGACCTGTGTAATTCAAGAAAAAAAAACAAGCAAACGAAAGGCGCCTCGTATCCGTTCCTTGGGTTTCTGGTAATGCAGCCTCTGGGAAGCCCTCATGCACCTGTAGCCACCAGAGATGTTGGGTAGAAATTAATATCAAGTTGATGGTTTCAATCAACTATACCCTAAGAATCCAAAGCCCTTCCGATGGAGTCGGATTGATGGTCGAACCATCCCATCCCCACAATAGGATTGTAGGGTTGATCCCTTTCTTAGGACATACATCGATCCTTAGGGATATATGAAAAAAACATTGGGGATTTGGGGCCCGGTGGTTTGCGATGCGAATCGGGCACCCAAAAGTAACAATCCCTTTCATAAGGGGATGCCAGGAATCCAAACCACCAATTTACCGTTAGCTGATTCAACACATCTCAAACATTGAAATTGAGACATTTCCCTCAGTAGGGGTAAAAGTACTGTAACAATCATTGAAATCACAACCTACCAGCTTCTTCCAAGTGACCTTTTCATCTCCCAAATGGAGGTCACTTAGCCTCTGAAAAGGTCACTTAAAACACTCAAAAAGGTCACTCGGAACAACTTGGTAGATGAGTTTTTTGACCACTGCTCAAGCTCTTTATGTGATTGACAAATTTGTGTCTAAGTATCCCAACAGCTCGCCAGAATAGGGTTGAGGGTTCCAAATCTCATCCGAAAAGAATCGGATTCGATCGGTGTAGTCCCCTTTCCTAAGACACACCTGGATTCTGAAGGAGTCTAAGCGATACAATATATTTGCACATGACTCCCAGATTCCTGGCATAAATCACAGGGGGTTACATAATTAATCTGGATATAACCTATGATTCCCAAAAGGGTGATACATTAGAATAAGTCATATAATTTCTGATTCCCAAACCTGAGGGCCATTCAATTGAATTTCAACACACCAAACCACAAGTTCGGTATCGTCTCAACCATTTTGTATGCATGAAACAGAGCTTGCGGAAATCCTTTCTTCTTGGTCCGGGTAGTTACGGGCTATTCCTGGAAAAACCCCATTAAGAGGGGCACAACTTGTCGCCCCTCACCATCGTCACTTCTCAAAGGTGCCCCCACCAGTCGCGACAAAGGTGAAGATGCACGACCTTCAGCACCTGACAAAATACGCTTCATCGCCGATTCAGAGTGTTTTTTTTTTCATCATGGGGGGATTATTGGCCGGTTTCCCCTGACAGTCTTGACAATTTCCTTACCATGTCAAGGCTTTTATTTCCTTATGGCCTTCAATGGTAACATTTCATGCCCTCCGGCGAATCTGAATACATTCATAACCCCTCCGAAGAGGGAAGGGTTTGTTCAAGGGCAATGAATGAACTCTACTCCCTAGACATCCAGGGCCACCTCCTGAGGTTCGATATTTGGACCCCAAAAACATACCGATCAAACACCGTTCACCTCAGGAGGTATGACTGGATGTCTAGGGACTGTTGTTGTTGTTGTTGTTTGTTGTTGTTCCTGTTGCTACAAGCCCCAAAAAAAACCAAGGACACACCTCCACCAAGACCGCGCCCTCGAGGTACACCGCCTGAAATGGTTGTATTGCTTTATGACCCATGACGGATCCATATGACTGCATTGATCCAAATAAAAAATCAAATATCGATGTATGCTAAATATACCAGTTTACAGGGATCCGTCATGGGTGATGCAATTTATGTATTTTCTGAAATGCACCATCTACTTTCATGCTTCATTTCGGAGTCGCCGTGTAGATTCGATAAGATCTACAACAGGTGGTGACGGCACCTCAACTCGAATCAATTGCTGCAAGCCCCTCTAGGTACGTCTATGAAATTCTCTCAGGGCGAAAATGGCGGGGGACTTAGACTTCATCCAAATGTGGGCAACGGTTCTCAGTGCCATACTGCGTACGGATTCCGCTGAGACAGGGAGGAAAATAGGTTTTGTTGAGGGATGGCCTGGCACAATTTTAGTTGCAACAGTTTGGGGGCCCCACACTGTAGGAGTCTAATTAACATTGATGCTTTTAAAAAGTAGCTATGACATGTTGTCCATGTGAATTGATGTAAATTGCTCATACAGAATATAGACGCGGAAAATGCAAAAACAAACCCATGATTTAGGTCTACCCCCCGCCCAGCAACAGTCACCACCAGGACTATTACATTTTTAGTAGGGAATCCCTATAAACTTTTGAATCTTACAGGGTGGGGGGGTAGATCCAACCTATGATACTTTTGAATCTTCACAATCTTCTGACTCCTCTCAAGTGTATAACCCTCGCAATCACTTCTCCAAAAGTGACTTGGCAACCATCAATTTTGGACTGACTCTGCACAAGGTGGGCCCTTACCAGTTACAAATCAGGTGAAATAAACCCCTATAAATAGCCTTATAATTGGGTAACTGGGGTTATATACAAGTCACAACCCCTAAACGTGGATTTTTTTCCCTTACTATACAACTGGTGACGGGGCCCACTTTGAAGAGACCATTTCCCAACGGCTTCCGGTGCATCAAACATTGTTTTTTGACAGGCTGAGGACACGCTCTATAGGTTTGTGATGACTGTCGAAACCGTATAAACGTCACATGGAAGTGATCGGGTCGGGTCCCATTGTTGTTGTAGCGTGTTTCGTGCATGTACTGTTTTTCAACCCATTGCCTTTAATTTGAACATGGCTGGCTATTTCCAGACATGGTTGAAACAACTATGTAGTCTGGTAACGAGAGTAAAAACATACCTTTGCCGCTGCTAGAACTGTCCCGTAGAATAATACCGCTACCAAAATCGGTTGATTTATTCCCATCGTTTAAGATATTATGTTCATCCCCTTTTGATTCAATGTTTCAATCTCCCAAAGGTCATCACAAATCTACTAAGATGACTGGATTTAAGGAAACAAAAACATCCAAACTGCCAAGAAACTGCACCCAACCGCGCCCTCGGCTCCCAGACTATTTCTGCTTACCGCACTGGCAGCATCACCATTTTGCCTCACAGGAACCATCAAATGGATGTCCATACGATATGTTGTGATGTTCTTCAAACAGGAAGAAAACTTGGCGAGAGTTTACGAAACTCCAAAACCATAAAATGTGATGAGCCCCAAATGACAGTCAAACAAATTGGTGCCCTTATGCTACAATTCAGCTCAGAAATTCTATGAGATTTAGGGCTGAAGGTTGGAGTCTCTTTTGGTTGTTAAATGAGGCAAGTTATTTTTTTTTTTGGTGGCAAAGTTTCTAAAAACCTAAGGGTGGTGCAGCTTTGAAAGCACATCTTCCACTCCAAAAATCTAACATAGATACCAAAAATGACCATATATTAAAGGAGTTCACCGTTTCCAAACTGTTCCAAGGCCCATCATTTTGGGTCTGCATTCGTAATTTTTCGGGGGATGTATTCCACTCCAAAATTTGATCATTTCAGAAAGCGGGGTTCCCGAGTTGGCCTGTAAATTGTTGGATTCCTGTGTCTGAGAGGCACAGGGGCCCCCGTGCAACGGCGTTGTTCACGATATGTTTGTTAAACAAACAAGGTGGTAAAGTACGTCGTATAGCATGCATGTATGGGAAAAATTGATAGTATACCTACATTTACCGGAAAAAAAAGTAAATGCAGGTACATATTTCATGCATGGATTGTATGGGTGTGTTGTACGTTGATCCCATTCGATGGGTCGATGCCCAGGTCTTTCTTTACTTGATCTCTCAATATCTCAAAAGTCCAAAGAAGTGTTTGCAGAACATCCTTTGGTCAGGAACTCATCAAAAAGTTGTTGAATGGTTTAGTCAAGCTGTTGTTTCATCAAAAAATGGTGGTAAGCTAATCAAAGGCGTGATGATATAGGTGTTGAACAGTGGTAGATTCCAATGATCACCAGCTCCACATCCTATCAGGTGGGCCCCTACCATTTGTAAATGGGGTGAAACAGCCCCTATAAATGGCCTTATAAATATTTGAGTTTGGTCAGAACCCTATTTATAGGGGTTATAGCCCGACTTATAACTAGTAGGGGGCCCACCTTGTAATTGGTGAGCATAGATACCCAGCCATAAACCTCTCTCCCAACGACCAATTGCAGCCGAGTACACCGAGAGAGAAAGGCTTGTCGCTTTCGCTCCCACACTTCATCGCGTCGCGACATGTCGTGCGTGACCTCTGTGCGATTCCCATATTACAAAATCAACCAAAAGGTAGGTATATATACCAATCCCATGGATCCTATGGGATTGGGTGCACTTTTCTTATGCTTCAGTATTTGTAGGAACGTCAGTATTTCGAACACTTCCTCAACAGATTCTTTCATCGAGCCCGTAGCAAACTTCAAAAAAAAAACATGAAATGCTGAAGACAGGGTTCGTAGGGATTCAACAATTTTCAGAGAATTTCATCGAGCCCGTAGCAAACTTCAAAAAAAAAACATGAAATGCTGAAAACAGGGTTCGTAGGGATTCAACAATTTTCAGAGAATTTCCCACGAATGTACCAGTACCATGATATTCCTTATAAGATAATTGCAATGTGTGTATGTCAATGTTTTGTTCAAGTGTGTGTGTATATATATATAATATGCACATATGACTTCAGTTTTTTTCACTCCCTTTGTAGTGCTTGAGTATTTTTGCCCAGTAGAATTCTCGAACATCTCCCTTAATAACCTTCAGAAACTGCTTGGACCTACCTCATGTGGTGTTTTGGAGTATGGTCAACTGGGAAAACTGATGATATCAAAACGACACCAAATCTTTGGTGGTAAAGTGCTACGAATAAATGTACAAAACAGACATCCAGGGAACCCAAAAGATACCTTTCATTGAGTTATACCCGCCATTCCGCCAAAAGTTCACTCATGAGTTTGAAGATCCCACTGTCCAAAACATCTTTCCAAAAATTAATTAAACCCAAAAGGGATGGTGAATTGGCACCCTTCAGGAACCACTTGGCGCCCCTTGGAGGGTCCAGGTATGTATCAGTGCTTTTTTGTCGCCCAAATTTGAGTCACCACGCCCACGTTGAACGCTAGTGTGCGCAAACTTGAGTCGGATGGCCCAAAGCCGGAGTTGAACAATTGTCTGTGAATGTTTTGGAACTTCGTCTGCTTGAGTCAGAACTCTCATGGCTGCAGCTGTGCACTTTGTTTATGTTTTGCCTTTTTTGGACAAGTAATAACATCTCTAACATCTACCAATACAAGCAGCTTCTCACCTTGTCAAACGCCACAGAAGAAAGACACAAGTTCCACTTCTCATACCCTCTTAGCAAGTGAAGACTTTCGATGTGGTACAATGATCCGAGGCGCCTTCTGTTCACTCCTCACTAAAAGGTGCTTTGATATCGACTCGTAGGTGAATCTGTCATGTAGTGGTCATGATCATCACAAGATCATGATGAGGACATACCATGACTCAATCGACTGATTAATAACATGGAAGAGATACTGAAATATTGAATGTGGAAGGTATTACCTTCTGAAGTTTCACTTTTTTCCATATGTTCAGTCTTCCCACTCTTGGACTAGAAAAAACAACGAAACATCCAATAGGGCGGTGCCTACGCTGGAGTCCAAACACGGCGAGAATTGGCAACAGTTGAGCCACAAAAAAACAACGAATTCCTACTTTCCATTGAATCGTGGTTGGTTAAAAGGGATCCCTATATCGGTTTATTATACTCCCGATATAACTGGGTCGTATAATCCCTTTTTGTTTAACCCAACCAACCTGGGTTTTGATCATTGCTCAGCTGGTGGTTGTTTCCCAACCCATCTGAAACACCTATTGTCAAATTGGATGATTTCAGGTGCAAGGTGGGCCGTGTCACCAGTTACAAATGGGGTTGTAGCCTAAAGGGGGTTATAACATATTATAACCCCATGTATGGTGACAGTGACGGGGCCCACCTAGTTGGGCATTGTGAGTCAAGCTTCCCCAAAATCACCTAAGCCAAAAAAACGTCGTTCACAACTTCGAGGAAGTGAAGGGTACCGTATAATCGCTATAGATGTATGTATAGAGTGCGTATGTTAAATATGAATATGTACATATATATATATATATATACAGAGAAAAACACATACATGGATAAGCTATATACAGGTATTGCACCAAACCTGTAAACAAAATGACACTTAGGTTGTGAAGGCTCAGTGACTCAAGGTTTTCTTCAGAAATGATTTCTGCCTTTCATGTCATGTCTCCCTTGGTTTCCATATTTTTCTTTGTAGAGAAATTGAAAAATACATGGCATAGTCCCTACATATTGGTTTATATATGCTTGTATTGATTCTCTACTAACCTACCTTTTGGTATCTGCATCTATTTTGACCTCAAGGTGTCTTTGTTATATGTTTCACTTTAAAAAACTTCAATACTACAACCTAACAACTGCAGTTCCTCCTGAAAATAAGATCTTTTATAAAAGAGCTACTATCAATATTCGCAACTCCTCACTCCAACAGAACATGTCTTCCCGTCCCTTATGACCAACACATCCACTTCCAGCAGTTCTTGGGGGATATGGCATGGTTGGCAGCATTGGCGCACCCACAGAAGTGGTCGAATTCTTTGATACATGCCTGGCTTTCCTTGCAATACCTGCAACGAATTGCAAGGGTGAAACAGGTCTTCTTTTATATGACACCAACCCAAACAATGCACCTGATATAATGGAAATCCCTGAGAATTACCATACATTTGCATTAAGTTTGATCCCCCCAAAATGGTAATTTAATGACCCCTGGATTTTGTCGCCAGCAATTTTGAAGAACAAATGAGTTGCGAAGACGTAGTTGATGTTCCTATACCAAAAACATATCCCCACAGCATTTCACTTTGTTCGTTGGTTCCACCCCTTCATAAGCTCCTTTTTGAAGAAGGGGCTGTGTCACCCAATATTCAAAGCATACGCTTTCTTCAGCTGCCTTACCCTCTGAAGTTGGAGTTTCTTCTCCCATTTTCGAATCCCTTCGGTTCGTATGGGAATGGTATGGGTCCCGCTTAGGTTCCCACCTGCTTGGGGGATCCCTGGAGAAACTTCTTCGGATTCCAACTTGTAAACCCAAACCTTTGACAAAACTGCTTGTGTGGAGAAAAAAACAACACTTCCTATCATCCCAAAACCCCAATCCATGATTAAATCATGAGGCCAATGTCATTGCAATATCATATCTCTTGTAAAAACTTTTGGGGGCCTTATTTCCTGGGTAGGGTTGGCATTGGGGTGGTGGGGGGGTTAGCCTCAAATTCCCATGAAACATAGTCAACATAGATAAGCATCCCAAATCGTCCAGTAGCCTTGAAATCCATATCACTCCCTCAAAGGTGCTAGTCTGCTAAGATACCAACCCATCATTTGGCTGTTGTATCCATTGATTCTAGGCCATTTAATGGGGTGGTTATAACCGCAGTTACATATATTTATACGGCCATTTATAGGATATTTATAGGGGTCATAACCATGACTACATCGACATCTTCCCAACCATTTGAAACCAGACGAACGAGGTCAGAATCCGTGAAGGCCAAACTCCCAAGGTTGGCTCCCTGACTTTGTGCGAAGGTCTTTGATCACCTCAGGAACTGACAAAAAAAAACGGGAGCAACCTGAATGTACGACTAGTTGGTGGTTTCAACCCTCAAAAAAACATGTCAAATTGGATCATTTCCCCCGAAGTAAAAAAGGGGAAACATGCAAATCTGGTTGGTGGTTGAACCAACCCATCTGAAAAATATTAGTCAAAATGGGAATCTTCCCCAAGTACGGGTGAAAAAATATTTCAAACCACCACCTAGAAATTCTTTCCACATTGAATCTAGAAGGGATGTCTCAACATTGGGGGGTGTGGTCATGAGATAGTCAAACCATGGTTCTGTGGAATCTTATTGGAAACACAAACATGTTCTTTGTTGAAAACATACATGATTTAACATCAATGTCCTGCCAAAGTTGGGAGCTTGGCCAAAACTTAGGATCTTCCTTTCAGGGTTCTCAATGGACGATAATTCCGGATAATCTATAGTCAGAATCAGTCAACTAGTGGTGAACTCCTTATTTTGGAGATAGGCATCCCACCTTTAATTGGAAATCCTCCTAAATCTCCTATACCCACGACTCAGGGGTCAGTATGAAGATGTTATCTTCCACCCTAGTACTAAAAAACACCATCTGAAAGAAATCTTCAAAGCACCGTCCGATGAACCCGATTTTCGTCAGGACCTCCTCACAGTGTTCTAACGCCTAACAACCAGAAAAGCTGCTTAATGTCCTTTTTCCTCAATGGATTTCCAATCGCTCCATGTGTTTTCATATAATATTAAGGTGGCAATCTGTAACTGTAATAATACTTCATGAATTCAGGTCATTTGGAGGGGGGATTCCACCACTCAGCTTCATATTTGTCTCGTTTCTTGTTTTTTTGATGGGCTGCCGTTACTGTCACTCACCCAGAAAATATGGTTTTCAACTAGTTGGTGGTTACTAGCCAATCTAAAATCCGCTGCACATTATTTCCCAAGCAGGACTGAGCATGATCTTTAAAACCATCACACATTTAACATGTTTCTTTTTGCCCTGCATCGAGATAGAAACAGTTACTACTCTTCAGCACAAAAGACATCGCTAGGAATTCCCACCAAAGAAACAATCAAGGTATCGAAGGAATACATAAACAACAATGTAGTAGAGACAGAAAAACATGTATATATATATAAATTATAAACTGTATACAGTATACAAATTAGATACATACAGCCATATACATATATACACCTGAAACCTGTTTGTCCTTCGTTTTGGGTTTTTGAACCCTCCAAAAGAAGGCATATTACACATATTCTTGTAAAAATCTTATCATATAAATCAGCGCATATCCATAATGACCTTTGGATACACCCCGGAAGATTAACATGGAACATAACAATCACCCAATTGAAAAGGAAAATAATCTTACAAACCATCATTTTCTGGTTCCATGTTAATCTTCCAGGGTGTATGTTCAATCACCTGGTGATCCGATTTTTTCTGAAAAAAAACCTGTGCCAAGCTCCCAGCAAAGGTGGCGGTGCACAATCTTTTGGCCTCTGGAACCTGCGACCCGCGGCGTCTCAACTTGTACCAGGTACCTTTTGTTTTTGAAGGGGATGATACCGGCATTTCCAGGTTTTTTGATGTTTTTTGTTCAGAATGTCCTGCTGTTTTTCTTGTTTCGAAAATATAATATGAATGTATTATGATGATTATGCCTATTGATTAATATATCAATGATGCTTGTTTGTTTAGCCAGTTCACCTCGACACTCACCAGTTGAGTCGAAGTCTATGGTGATATCAGGTGATGTCATATATAGATCCGCAACTTCTTCATTCCCGTGTTTGCTGGTTCGTTCCCACGCTGACATCGTGCCATAAACTAACAACCAGTCCATACATAGCTGGAGGACCGCGGCTGAGGCTTCCTTCCATGATCACAGAAGTGGAATATGCATGAAATGAACCCTTTTCTTTGGAAGCACTAGTCTTGTAGATCTTGGAGGATACTTTTTTTGGCCTTTCATGACATTAGGAGAAAGAGTGTACAGTATATGTTCGTACTTACTATATGGTGTAAATTAAATGTCTCATGTAGAATATGAACATATATATAATATGTGTGTATATAAATACACATAAATGATTCACATAGAATCAACACATTCATGCAACTTCCTGCCTGCAGCTTATATAATGTGAATTCTCAAAATGAGACATGGGATTATAATACCCAGTTATATCCGGATTATAATAAACCAGAATAAGGATCCCTAGCTATTAAACAACCAGTCTAATGGAAAGAATATGTTTTTTTTCGCGGCTACATGACAACACCTCTCTTCTTGGTTTCCTCCCAGGCGTCATCACCTCAGCATCGCCTGGCTTTGCAAGGCCACGAAGAACTTCCTGAACCGTGGAAAGCACTTGTGGAAAATGATCGTCGTGGGCTGGTTAGTTGTATACTAGACTCTCACCAGTATCCTTCCGAAAACTGACATGACAATGGAAAATCCACCATTTGAAGGTGTATTTCCTATTGAACATGGGGTATTTTCCGATGTCATGTTAGGTTTCAGGGGTGTAACTATCCAAAATATCCAATCACCTACTGAATTGAACCAATAAAACCTAAATACTACAGTATACTTTGGGACTGTGAATGGACACCACGTCATCGTATTCTGGCAATATGAATCGATCCCTACAATTACATGATACCAAAAACAAACCCTCTAACAACCGGTGTGAAAAAAAAAGCACTTGCATCTTCCAACTTCCAAATTTGTGGTGATATCATGTCTTGCAAATACATCCTACCTAGGTTGCATGACTGGAATAGCAGTTTGCTCCTTTCCCCTTTCCATTGAGCTGGGATCACATGGTTATCTTTGAAGCTGGTAGAAGCCCAACTCGCATCTGTCACAAAGGAAAAGAAAAGTCAAGCCTCTTCTCAATTTGATTCCTTCAGATAAACCTATATGATACAAGAATGCATATCATACTATCGCATGACAAGATTAATCATTGACCAATCCTCAAATCAAACTATTGGATGGATTACTACCTTTCTTCGCTGAGTTCGCCCTGCCAATCTATCTCTTTACGTCAAGAGTCTGCGAGCTCCGACATCTTTTTTTCTCTTCCAGCCGATTCAAGCCGGTCCATTAACCCTTCGGCGAAGAAGAAATTTACGAATGTTTCAGGTGCCCCACAAAACGAACAACACATCTTCCCTAAAGAGTCTAAACACCTCCCCAGAAAAGGATGAAAAGGATTGAGGGTTAATCAACTCTTCCTTGGAATAGGATTTGATCGGTCTGAGCCAGCCCTTTCCACATACCTGGATTCTAAGGGCCGAAAAACCATGAAAAAAAAGTGGGATTTTTTTGACATCTCTGCCCCATGTCAGAAAAAGTATGCAGAATCTGTATATGTTAAAAACTATGCCGGATTTCTCTTGACAGAATGAGGGATTTCCTTTCCGTCACTAACTTTTTTGAGGTGACGATTTGTATCATTTGGCAAATGCCAACAAATCTGAAGATTTGACCCTGCAAAAGCCCGCCCTTTGTGTGGGTGGGAAAGGTTTGGGTCCAACTTGATCTGGGATAGTCGGATATTTTTTGCTCCACTTGAATACCATGATTCCACTCACCTTTCGAAATGAGGGAAACAATATGAAACAATGTCCCACAAAACATTCAATTATTGGTCACCTGTTTGTTTTTTTCAATGGAGAGGTTCCCATTTTTTTGTTTGCAATTTATCACCATTTCTACGAAACAGAGCCGGTGCAAAATTTAAGAATGCTGGGTTGGCGGCAGACACTCGGCCTTCCTTCAATGCCAGCTATGTTGCTCCACGAAGTCGTTAACATGCAACGCGCTTCAGCGTCACTGCCGATCAACTATCATGAACTCCACCGCAGCCGCATTCAGATGGGTTTGATTCAGTGAGGAGCGACTGTTTCCAGAGCAAATTCAGTCAGAGACTTCTAGATCTCAACATTTTCTCTGGAGTGACAGGATAACCTGCACACTGCATCAAGAAGCCTGCAGAGTATCATATATATAAACCATACTGCTAGTGATTGTGTGTTTTGATTTGCCACAAAAACAATCCTTAACATATTGATTATTTGTCTATATATCTTGTGCCTTTGACAAAGGTTGTTTGTATTCATCACTGAATTTTGGTGGACATGCGGTTGATGTTGTCCACATCCGGCTTACCAGTTGGCATGGTCAAAAAAAAAGCAGGTCAATTCACAGGTTTATTTTCGGCCACGGGCATTTGCCATATCAACTGGGTTGGCTATGGTTGGTTGACCAAATATTTGAGCCATGAACAGTAGCAACGCAAAACTTCAAATTCCATAAATTCCTATGCACTTTCGCAGCGCAGCAATGGAATCTTTGCATATTTTGCTCCAACAACAGTTTCTCCTCACTTCTGGACTGGAGCGGCGCCTCACTGTTATATGAAACAAGTTGACAAGTTGGATGAGAACAATTGGCACGTTCGACTACTTGGATTTTTGTTTACCTCAAATGCCAATCCATGCAAGAATCCATGCAAGAAGCATGATGTAAAACGCCAAATTCTCTTTTCATGGCAGTGTCTGTGAAATATTGCAACAAAAACAACAAAAAAACACGAAGAGGTCAAATTATTCAGAGGTGTCATTTCTTGAAGATATTCAAATTGTCCCCTTCAGAGGTATCATTCAGAGGTCCCAAACAATACCTCCATTAATATTGTCCTTGAGAGGTAAACTACTCGTTTTTGTCTGCTTTCAAAATGTCCCAAAAAGTTGAGATGATGGCCTGCTTGAACTTTTTGCGCAAGTAATGTTTTTGCAGCATGGCTGCAAGTAGCTTCGAACAAACTAAAGAAATATTGTGTCTAAAAAAAGTGTCAAAAAAAACAACTCTTTGTAAAACATATACTTTAAAAGTGATTTTTTGTCCAAAAAAAATCACAGTGCATCAATCTCTTGCATTCTTTTATTGCCATCCAACAGTGTGAAGCAAAGGCCGCCCGATGATGGGCGCCCGTCAGTGATGGTGAGCTGCCTCCCGGGATGGAATTCGTAAAAAGTGAGGTGCAAGTTCCTTTAATGCCATGGGTCCCATAGGATCCATGCAGGGTATATTTACCTACATGAAAGGCTTAATCTTATGGGACATGTAGGTACATATGCCATACATGGATCCTGTCAGATAACATTGAGAAATTGGAACATCTCGTAAACGGATGGCGAAACTTCAAAACAAATGCCAACGCTTGCTGGGTTCATCTGCCAGGAAAAGGATCATGTCCTGCATATATGTCACGATATTATGATATTATATGATATTTACATGAAATAGTACAAAGAACCATTCAATGATCCCTGAATTAATCACCCAACAAAAACATGTTGTTTTTTTCCGACTCCCAGGGATGAACATGCCTAGAATTGTTGCATTTTTAGCACTTAAACTACCCAGCTTCCCGTCCATCAATTTGGAAACATATGGGTGTTTCCAAAAATTATGGTACCCCAAAATGGATGGTTTATAGTGGAAAACCCTATTAAAATGGATGATTTGGGGGTACCACTATTTTAGGAAACCCCCATATAGGCACCTTCCATCTCACCTTTTTCAATCCTCATCACTCTTAGGGCTTTTCGCGGCATCGATGGACATACGCAAAATCCTCAAGCGAGAAAGGCTTCGTGGGTATTTTTTGAATGAGAAACACGGGGAAGGAATATGAAACAGAAGGATACCCTTTGGTAAACCAACATAGCAACCAACATAAAGCCTAAATATCATTTTTCAAAATTTTCAAAAGAAAAAAACATCTTCAAGCTTCGTCTAATCTTCAGCCAGCTAGCTTTTTTCCAGTTTAACAATAGACTGGCATGATCCCCAACGCAATTAGAAGAATCCATAGAATCCCCGAACCTCAGAGTACTGTTCAGTGAGACATTCCCGAAAAAACTCAAAAAAATAGTGCTGTTCTTCGTGGTCTTGCGACTCGTTTCTTGGCGATTTGGTCCCTATAAATTACCTGCAGTTGGTGTCGGTGTACTCTAGTTATGGACTTATTTTCAATGTAACCTCTTCTTAAATTCTGGTCATCATACCCCCCCCCTTTCGAAATACGGGTTTGACAAGGCCTTCCTAGTGGAAACCAATAGATAAATAGCAAACCGTAAACCCTTCATAACGTCGGATTTTTTTGGGGGAAGCTTCTTTAGGTGGGGCCTGGGGTAGGTTGACTATAGCCATAAAATCTTCATCCCATGACGTTCTTTGATGGAGATTCTGGCGGGCGGATGTCATCCTCAATGTCCTCCCCCGGAAGTTTAACAGCTTGCCCCTGAACAATGATGGTTGGAAGATTAGGTTCCTTTCAAGAAGGTATATGTTCAGGGGCTATGTTAGACTTCAGGACCCTAATCAGAGTTGTTGCCATGGCAAAAAATAATGAACAAACACATGGAATTCGGCAATCTGCATATCACATGCAATCTGCAACCAGAATGAATAACGCCGCGTTGGAATTGAAGATTCTCTTGATCATGTTGCATTTTGGGAATACTTTTGGGCGGGTACTTGATCAAACAAACGAACGTCGTCACCATACATAGCTGTCCACTTTTCTCCGAGGATCTTTAAACAGCTATAGAAGTTATCGCGATGGTCGGTATCCTCTGCACGGTGCAAATGAAAAAAAACACTTCTTAGGAGTCACATAGTTCTATTTACGCCAGCTACTGCTACTGATTAGCATGAACATCTTACACAGCCAAAGGATCTTAATCTGCATATTCAAAAATATTTAAACATTGGTCCTTTTCAGATAACTATACATGTACAAATCTCCCAAAGTTCTTTGATGATTGAAAACATAATCAATCAAGAACATATCCGAACATATCCTTAAATTTTCTCAATTTGGGTGGTGCTCAACATCTCATGGTGGAAAGGATCTAGAAAAAAAACACCGTATTCTATGACTCTCAAGGTCTTAACACATGATCCTTTAAGCAGTCCAATCAGAGTTGGAATACCAAAACAACATACTTGTAGCTCATGAAAGAGCGTTGAATTGACATCCAACTATATATTATATAGCATCAAAAAAACAGTGTGCTTCTGTGGACATGGATATGTCATTTGCGACTGTTACTTGTGGGTAACTATTGGTGGAGCCATCCCATGTCGACAGTCCAATGCTGTGAAGGGGCCCCCTGACTCTTGATGGTTCAGGAATCCGGTTTTCACCACCTGGAATGTATAAAACATATAAAACCTTATGAGAACTGAGATATGTTCCATATCAACTGGTTAGCCGGATTTCTGAACCATCAACAGTATAACCGCCTAAAAAATCATCATCATCATCATCATCATCATCATCATCATCATCATCATCATCTTCCCAGTTTTTTTTCGGGGGGAAGTCTGAGTCAAAAAAGAAACACCCCAAGAAACAAGTGTGTGTCTTTGGAGCTGACAAGCCACCAAAAGTCCAGTGCAAGTGTTCCAGCTGGTTTCCAGCTGGTGACTTAAGGGTGCATGCTTTGGTGGTTTTCCTGACTTCTTTGACTTTTATATCTTAGATTTGCTTAAGGTGGTTGCTCAAAAAAAATCCCCAGATGGCATGGTGGTTTAATGGGGATTTACCATTGTAGAAAGTAAACAAGCACCTTAAGCAAACAAAAAATACATATTATGCATACCCCAACATATCAGATTCAAACATACCAGAATCGAGCAAAAACCATACTGGATACGTGGACAGCACATATGAACCACTAATACATACCATAGATACATTATTTTTTTCCTGGCAAAAAAATGCGACTCATACTGCCCACCAACTTTGAAAAAAAAAAAACCTTTGAATCTTCCGCTTGAAGATCGCCTCCCCTAAAAAAATAAGTCTAACAGTTGACGTGGACCACAGGTTCCCATTCACATCTGTCCAATCCCATAGGATCCATGCATGGCATATTTATCAAATGTAGGTACAGTAAATGAAAACCATAAATGGATCTGGCCAAATGGAATAATATTTCACCAACCTAGATTTCCCTATTTCCCTTAGCCTGAGGGTGCCAAACTCCCCGCCGCAGAACCTAGATTTCCCTGAAATAAAGGGATTTCCCTTACTTTAAACCACCATTTGGGGTGAAAACTCGTGTGAGGTCCCTAGAATTTGACCAGATGGATCCTATGGGAATCCATGTCCATGAACCCCGGAAAACGCTGGTTTTGTTGGGTGTTTTCTCCTTGAATTGAAAACAAACTCGGAAGTCGTGCTCGGTGCAAAAGTCCTGAGAAGGAATCTCAGAGGACACATGTGATTCCATGTGATCGAGCGATATGGTAGGGGAAGGACACCATGTTGATGTTCCGCGGTAGTGATTAATAATATATTAATAATCTATTAATAACTGTTTAACACCTTCTTAATATTATACAAGCTATATATTATCTGAATACATGCTTTCCACAACCCCCTGGGATGTAATTAGGGGTTTCATTCAAACAAGATGCTACCACTTTTGGCAAGTTTTTTTCACCCACACACTTGGAACATGTCATGATCCAGCTCTCAAACCGAAAAAAGACTATGTGGGTGTTTCCTAAAATGCTGGGTTTCCCCAACAACCATGGGGTTTTCCTACTAAAAATGATCATTTTGGGGTGTTTTGGTGGTATCACCATTTAAGGAAACACCAATGTAATACAGTGACAGGTTATCTTTTTTATATACTCAAAGAATCCATGAGACGGGAATATTTACCGGTTCGCCATTTCCCCTTGTGAAAATGTGGCCATTTTTGCACCTTTCAACTCATGTAATAAATAATCCATACATGGAGCATTTGGGATATTGTTCCGCCGACCAATTTCAACTAGTTGGTGGTTTCAACCCGTTTGAAAAATATGAGTCAAATTGTTCACAACACTGCGAAAGCATACCCATTCTTGACGAGGTAGAGCTGCGCAACTGCTTTGTCGATTCGTTTCAGGTGCGCCACGACAGCGGTTTCAGTTCCCCATGCTTGCGGGGGCACCTCGTTGAGCACGCCGATTGGGGCCGGACCACCGTGTGCAGTTGAACTCACAAAAGCAGCAGCCTCCTCAACTGACACACCTGAAGAATGCAGGGCAGCAGCAATTGGTCTGGGTATTCTTATGGAAGCCCACTGGTCCAAAGCATCCACCGCTGATGCGACAATGGCGTCCGTCATTGCTTGCTCTGCTGTCTCCCAAACCCTTTCACCAACTCGCTGACGCAGCGTGGACAGCTTTTGCAGGAACGCGGTCCTGGTGTCGCTGAAAGGTGATGGATCAAATCCGCCCATGATTGGCTCGATATTAGTCAAATTGGATCATTTCCCCGGGTAGGGGTGAAAATTGGCCCTGCGTGGCTGAAATTTACACCCGCAATCCAAACCCATCAACAGCCGTCGATGCCTTGCGCAGGATAACGCTGCCGTGAAATTCTATAACACCTCTACCAGCAAAACCTGAAAATAATCAATCAAATCAACAATCAAATCCCTGCCCCTTTTATCCCCTTTTAGTGGTGGGAGTTTAGACCCCAGCTAAAATATGCTGAAATGATTGTGAAGTGCTTTGGTAATTTGATCCACATGGTAAGGGAACCCCCGCATTTTCGATAGAAGTTTACATGGCTCAATTGTACCGTGAATCATCTTCTTGATGTCCAATAGAAACACCAACATTACTTAACCTCACTCAGCCAAAGGACCATGAAATAGACGTTTAACCTTCATTTTTAACCTGTTAATATAAATAATATGGCTGTTTCCGAAAATAGGGGTACCCCTAAATCATCCATTTCAATAGGGTTTTCCATTATAAACCATCCATTTTGGAGTACCACTATTTTTGGAAACACCATAAACACCCATACGTAGTCCCCTAAAGTTTAAAGCTTGGCCATTGGCTGAGTGAAAAAACAGTGTTTTAGCATCTTTTTTTCCCCCCAACGAAAACCACATTTTACCATGAGCTTTTGGGGCCCGAGAACATTTCCATATAGCAGTCATCCCTCCCAAAACTCCCAAAAAACCGCTACAAAAAAAGAAAAACTGAGCAGTTGATCAAAAAACCCTGGTTGGTTGGGATATGTATGGGATGAAATTCTACCACAAATGTATATTCAGAGAAAATCATTTCATAAGCTACCATTGGAAGAATTCCTGCGAACTAAGGATCCCTACAAAAAAAACAGGCCAAATAGCTAACAAATCTACTCTGCCACTAGCTAACAAAGCTAATAATGTTGATGGAAGAAATCCCAAACAACCACCTGGGATGGTGCTAAAACCCTGTAAATAATGGGCAAACTATCAACCTCAACTGGTAAACACCGGATTTCTGAACCATCAACAGATAGCGCATCTTTTTGTTGCCATACCAAGACTCCACCGCCACACATCGAGGAGAGAGGTGAGATAAACCGGGGACCTCAAGTTCGACGGCTACAAAACATAGCTGCCTGGCCTGCAAAAACCTCGGAAAGGTTGTACTGTATCCTTTGTAAACAATGGAAAAAATTATCAGTTTTCAATCCAACATATTCAAATGATTTCAAGTGCTCCATTGTTTCAATCAATTCCCTTTTATTCCTCTTAGGATAATTCGGTGACCATGCCCATGACATCATTTGGTTGATTTTTTAATGGTAAGTGTAGGTAAATATGCTATGGGACAGTGAGCTTCAACGTCAGCCTCGTCGAGATGTTCAGTCACTTTCGTTTCGTTCGGGCCTCTAAACGGTGAAGATACAATGGTTTATAACATCCGGACCCCCCCAACAAAAAACGAATCAACGCATCCCTTCCCTGGGCTTCCACCACCATTAAAAGAATGGTTGACCCAATTCCGATGATTAAAACCCTTAGGTATGCAATGGTGGTTATATTAACACCCATTGTTTTAATTGTGGTTGGAATCCCTAGCCCTTTCTATCACAAGTCAGTTTATTGATCTTTAGGATAGTTGACCACATCCTTAGCGGCCTATATAGTTGGTGGTTTCAACGCAGTTGAAAAATATGCTCGTCAAATTGGATCATTTCCCCAAGGTTCGGGGTGAAAATCCAAAATATCTAACACCACCCACTAGCTGCTGAGCTTTAGTTGTTCACCCCAATCATGCTGTGACAAATATGACTGGATACCCAGAAGGTGGGCCGCCCCGTCATCCCTATAAGTAGGGTTTTTTCACCCCAGTTACTCATGTATTTTCGGCCATTTTTTTGGGGGGGGGCCATTTCACCCCATGTATAACGATCCGATCCCTGGGCCCCACCTTGCAGGGGTCTCTATCAACCTTCTACCTCAACCTTCCATCAACAGGCCGCCCAGCCAGGCTAGTAAACTCCTTGTCTCGAAAAATGGCGGTCATATCCTGGAAAAGGGCGGCGTTTTGAGGTTGGGAGTCCACCTCTTTGTGTGAAATCCAGAACTTCTGTTAAATGTCCCAGAAAAGTGTTACTAAATGGTTAGGATCAATGGGTGAGTTTTCACGTACTTATAAATGGGGCATTCCTTGGGGTTATAACTTATAACCCATTGATCCTAACCATTTAGATCCTAACTTCCAACAAGACATCCAAGTTGGAAGTTATGAAAAAAAACTCATCAGATTTAGTGATGAAAAAACAAAGGGATACGTACATTGAAAACTGGTAATTATATGATATGCTTAAAAAAACACATCATGGAACATATTTGGGGTGAATGTTGGGTAAATCCACAAAATTATCAGCCAAAAACCCAATAGTGATACTCAGCTCACATATTGTTCCAAGATCGTGACTAGTCGCCCCTCCTCCCCTCCTCCACCTGCTTGAGGCCTCATGGAAACATGTCCCAATCCAAACTCCACCTGCATCTTGTAGCTGCGGGTCATCTCCGGCATATGCAAGGTCAGAGCATGCAATCGCCTCACTTGGGCGATTTTTTTTTGGGGAAAGTGGGGATTTTAAATCTGAGTCGACTCTAAAGATTACAATGGGTCGATATACCCCAAAGAAAGGATCCATATATATATCCATGTATGGTATATATATATATACACTTACTTGCATTTGGTTGATTTCTATGGGTAAATGTAGGGAAATAGTCCCTGGGATCCTATGGGCAATACTGTTATCCTAAAATCAACTGATGCAGGATTTCGTTCATCAGCATCATGTTTAACAAACTGTTCCAAAAAACACTGCTCTCCCTCCAACATTTCGTTCTTGCGGAGTCAGTGATGAAGCTGTGCAAAAAAAGTGCCACAGAAATCGTCCACTTGTCGCACCTATCCAGTTGTAGAGTGGCCATAGTCGCATTGCAACCCTCCTGTTTTGAGCAATATCAGCGAGATGTCATTCACAAAAAAAACACCTTCAAAGTCCTCATGTTAAAACAGCATCTTTGAGTGTGAGATAAAGCCAGCAAAAGTGCAGCAAACCAAAATCCAAGCCAATGCTTTGGGTTCCATCAGGCAGTTAGGCCGGTCTTCCTTTAAAACCTGTTAACTTCTGGTCATGTTAAAATGCCAGTCCCAGCACTTAGTGACAAGAGTCATTTTCTTTGGTAACCCGACTAATGCACCTTTTTTAGAGAAAATCACTCAACGATTTCGTAGACTGGCATCAAGTTTGACCCATCTTTGGCCTATGTTAGTCTCACTCTTTCATTCACTGACCCATCCCATCCCACCTCCTCCTCCAAGATCTCAACCACCATCCCTTCAGTGGCTTCCTTTTCGTGATGCCAGAAATGTGCGAAAAAAAAAGGGGATCATACTGTTGATGGTTCAGAAATCCGGCTAACCAGCTGATGCTCGTCGTTTTTCCCATTATTTACACGGTTTTTATACATCAGGTGGTTGTTTGGGATTTCTGAACCATCAGCAGTAGAGTCATACTTCAAAAAGGTACTCTTCCCATAACAAACATGAAATTCTCAGGTCTTCGTCTCCAGTTTGGGGTCAATTTTCACTACCTGGGGAAATCATTTTTGGGGCCGAAGAATCCAATGACAAAACATCTGGGGCCAATTCCTCGGATTCCGCAGAAAACCTGGTAGATAAATTGATGAAGGCTTTACAGTAGATTTTTGCGAAAACGTCGTGACATTTTTCAGCAGCCAAAAAACGTTTGCTGTATCATAATTTCTACCGAAAAAAACTGAAATCACCCTGTTTTAACCAGCAATTCTCGGTGTAGATTTTTGGTTGGCAGCTATCAACACTAAAAAAAAGCCCCCCGGTCAACCTGCACAAAGCGCCGCATGGCCATCTGCAGCCGGACCTGCCGGTCCGAAATTGACAATTGAAACACCAACAAATCTTAACTTGTCAACCCTTAGGTGCCCTGCTAAAAGTTAGACTTTTAGTGGGTTGAATGTAAAGCCCCACTAAACTCAAAGAGGCTAAGGGAATAAGGCTAACCTAAAATATGCCAAGTTAAGGGAAATATGTGTAATACCATATATAAATGTATATATATATAATACCCATAAGTTCCATGGTCATAGCAAGCCTTGTTAAGGGTTTACTGCATTGGTTTCCATTAGTGATACCATTTACTACTGCTGATGGTTCAGAAATCCGGCGTTCACCAGTTGAGGTTGGTAGTTTATCCCATTATTTACAGTGTTTTATACATCCCAGGTGGTTGTTTGGGATTTCTTCCATCAACAGTATTTGCAATACCGTAATACCCATAGGTTCTATAGTCATGGTACATTTACCTACTAATTTTGCCGTGAAAATTCAACCATTCATGTAGGTAAATATACCATGACCATGGATCCGTCACGGGAATAGGTTGTTAGTCAGACCAAAAAGGATGGTGTCAATTGGCACCCTGGACCCTGGAACCATCCGATGCACCCGTTAACGGCTCCTTTGGGTAGTGTTTCCTACATGTTTTTTTTTCATTTTAAATTTAGGGTATAGTTCCTACATTTCTTTAAACTAATTGTTTGCGCCTGCAAATTGACGGCTGGAAAACTATACTTTCCTTTTGGGGCCCTCGGCCTATTTTCTGGGGCGAACTTGCCGTTAGTTTTAGGGAGGAAAAACAACTTGGATGTCCCCGAAAGTTGGGATAAAAGTTTAGGATGAGTGGGTTCAACCCCCCAATTTTTCACGCTCAATTTGGGTTGGGGACATGGCTCAGCAATACCAAATGCCCTTTGCAGGTCCGGTGCCTTCTCTTGGTTTTCACTGCTAAGCATCGGTGCCATAGACCTCACGGACGGGCCCAGGAAACGTGTCTGCAACTATATAAATCCAGTTCGTGGTTGAACCAACCCAATTGAAAATTATTAGCCAAAATGGATCATCTCCCCAAGTAGGGTTGAACATAAAAACGCATTTGAAACCACCAACCAGTAAATTGTTGTTTCCAATCTTTCTTTGGAGTACGAATGGATTCAAGATGGTTTTCAGAAATATCAGTCAAATTAAACACATCATCCCTAAGGATCATTGATGAACATAATGTCAAAAAACGAAAACAACACCTCAGGTTTACTAGTATAGATGATCATTATATTGGATCCAATTCTTCAGCTCAATGATGGTGTACGTCTTATAATGCACACGTAGGCACCACTCAACTACTACCCATATATTTTACAAATATTATTCTTTCGAAACATACGAGACCCAAAACAACCCATTTAATTTCGAGATAGTGCCCAATGGATTTGGGGTACTACCACGAAATACTATTACTATCAAAAACAGGATCACAAATGGGTGCACCAACTGATTTTGGGTGAAGTGCTCCTTTGTTGGTTTTCTGACCCAGTTTTTTCTTGTAAGTTTGTTGGGTAAACGAACTTCTTAGATTTCTTAGTATCTTGTTTACAAAGAACAAAATATATCCCAACAACAAAATACTACACTCCTGAAGTTTCACGGTTCGCCCCTGAAAAGTTACCGGGACATCCGGGACCCAAAAGGAAAGTATATAGTCTTCAAACTTCAAACCATCATTTTTCAGGGGCAAGCTGTTAAACTTCGGGGAAGTACATTTGAGGATGACATCCGCCCGCCCCCAGAAATACCGGGCCTTGGTAAGGGTTTACTGCATTGGTTTCCATTAGTAATACCATTTACTACTGTTTACCAGTCGAGGGTGGTAGTTTGTATCCCATTATTTATAGGTTTTTATACATCCAACCGGTGGTCGGGAATGGGATTTCTGAACCATCAACACTATAATGATCCCTCAAAAAAAATCAGGTCTCCAATTTTTGGTTGGTAGGTTTCATCCTCAAAATTGATTAAGGAAGCCATCAAGATATACGAAATGTATTAAGCCATGAGTTGGACGTGTGGACCAACCGCCACCTACCGCCACCTACCAACCCAGGGAACCCAGGGAAACATGCAGGCCCCACCTCACTGGCTCAATGCTGCGACTCACCGATGCCTGACATCAGAGGGGATGTTTTTCTGTTAGATCCATGGGGAAACCCCACCAATATAAGAAATATAACGGGGATTATAGAATAGATCATGTAACCCATACCATCCATATTGGGACGATGGTATACTTACCTACATTTGCAGGACTCGTTGATTTTAATGGTAAATGTTGGGTAAATATACCATCGTCCCATGAATCCTGTGAGTCATGTACAACTTCATGTGAATGAAACTAATGGGCCATGGATGCCCATGGCAAATTCGCTCAGCATCTTGGAAGTTTGGTAATCAGAGAAAACCAAGGCCCCAAACGCACCTGAAAATAGCCCTTAAGGCATCCCAAAAGGAAACTTCCTCGTATTCCAAACATCCAGTTTCAGGTGCGATTTCTTGGTCTCAGGGAGGGTAAGGGTTTCAGGTGTTTTGGTGGGTTATTAACCACCTCCTTGTCTCTCAAGGCCAAAAAATTGATCGCGTAATGGTAGCTTTGAGAGGGGTAGCTGGGATTCCTATGAGTATCACCCATAGGGTCCATGTATGGTATATTAGCTACATGCTACATTTACTACAAAATGAAAGCCAATTTTGGGTGAGTGTACCAGTTACATGGATCCTATGCGGATTATACCATCTATTTTCCAAATATTTTTGGAACTTACTCGTCCAAGGAATTCAAGTTCCTGAGATGAAAAGCTATGACTTCATCATATATACACCCCTGCAAATTAACATGGAACCAAACAACCGATTTGCAAAGGAAATCATCTGAACCACACCTCCATTGTTGGGTTCCATGTTAATTTTCCAAGGTGTGACTCATTCATCCCTCAGCAAAAACTGAAATAACAGTCTATATGACGGCTATACACCTGGTATAAATGCAGTGCTTACTGCCATGTAGTATGATTCACGTGTACAATACGTATACACATTCTACCCCACATTGAACCAAAAACGTTGCTTTATCGATTGCATTGTACCCATAAAGGATTTGATTTCTAGCTGGTTGTTTCAATCCGTTTGAGAAGTATGCAATAGCGTAGTCAAATTGAATCATCTCCCCAGCCATGGTAGAAAATGAAAAAAAACAGACACCAGCAGATTTTGCCCAGATCATCAACCTCTATTGCCTCTGGTACTCAAACATCGTTGGCTAGCACATCCTGTCAACGGACCAACACGTTTCTTATCTTGAATTTTGACCAAAGATTAGGAAGCTATAATTGTTGAATTCCCCAAAAAGATATAGCAAACCTGGGTCATGACCAATTTATTTATTGATTTCCACCTTTATCAAAATGTATATATATAATATATTTATATCATGTATATCTTATATGTTTTTCTTAAGGTTTTATGTCTGGGAATCCACGGCAACTTCATCCTCCACTTGAAATTTCCGCCGCCTGTTGCATCTCTCCGGGCACTGGTGGATCGGAGGTGAAATCCATCGCCTGAGCGATTCGGCAAGCGGATTCCATCTCACAGAGGATCCATGGCACGAACGGTATATTCATGAGCGGCGGCTTCTATTTATGATGTGGCTGCAGTAAAGAAGATTCATGGAGTCCCCCCACCTCGTTTCAATCTCGTTTTTCAGGTTTCGGCACTTTTTCATCATGAGTGATCTCGTTTTCATCATGAGTGATCTCGTTTTAATATCGTTTTGAAATGTTTTAAACCTACCTCGTTTTTGGAGTCCCCCCATCTCGTTTTGATCTCGTTTTGCAGGCGAAACCAACATTTCCACAAACCCTGCTTGACGCCACATCTTGTCTTCATCATTCTTCATCATTGTAAATAAATGCAGTTGCTCATTTGAGCTACGAAAAAAAAAACCTCCGATCCTTTCCAATTGAATCCTGGTTGGTTTAATGCCGGGATCCTTATATTGGCGAAAATTAAAATCCCAAAATCTAATTGGGTAGGATTTCATCCCTGTAATACAACCTAAACAACCAGGGTTTTTTTTCATTGCTCATTTGGCACAATTTATGGTATATAAATGTAGGTAAATATTCCAGTCCCATGGAGCCTATGAAATGAATGAACCTGTTTTTTTTGTTGCGTGCGGACTTTTCATTTAAGAAACAAATACCATTGATTTGTATCCATTCCCGGAGTTTTCACATCTTGAAGGCTTGCTTCTTTGATAGAACAAAACATGGTGATGAATTCATATTTCAATGGCAGGGAGGATCAAATACTGTTGATGGAGGAAATCCCAAACAACCACCTGTGATGTATAAAACCCTTTAAATAATGGGATAAACTACCAACCTCAACTGGTAAACGCCGGATTTCAGCCATCAACAGTATCACAGTATTCCCAGTGTTTTTCACAAGTTCACACTTTCGTCGACCGGTATGGTCCATACAACACAAAATTAGTCCCTGAGTTGGAGAAACAGTTTTGATCCATGTACTTTGCACAAGAAAACCTGAAAAAATCGTTGAAAAGTAAAGGAATGGTTTATCAATGTTGTAAAAATGGTGCTTTACCAACATCTAAATTTAAAAAGAAAGGTTTAAGAGTAATAGGGAATCCTATAATGGGATACAATAAAGCCTGTAACAAAATATAACCTCCATATACATAACCTAAACAACCACGGTATTTTCATTGCTCATGTGTATAACGAATCCCTTACACATGTAATTAATGTCAACTTAATCTGCAACTAGCCATTGGCATCTTGGGTCCCGGATATGTGCTGACATGCATGACATGCAATACAGTACCCTCCCACTCCGTATATACACATAGCTGCGACATAGCTACTACGTACTACAACATCTATCATCTGCATTAGGAGTCAACAAACAGGTCCGTATCTCCAAGATTGACTCATATGGGCAATCTATTATAAATCCTTAACCTGATTTAACCCTAAGAATCCAAACCCATTCCTAGAGTAGGATTGAGGCTTCCAATCCCATCCTCAGAATAGGAATTTAGGTGTAATCCCTTTCTTAGGAGATACAAACGGATTCTTGAGGTAAGGCCATTTTGGGGGCTGGATTCCCTTACTAAACTCACCACCAATTTGAGGTAACCAACTCAACGGCTTTTTTGCTGCAAACGGCCCTTGGAGGTGCCTTGGGGAATTGAGGTTCTCCAGAGGTGCTTAATGGCAAAGCCCTCACATACCTTGATTGAGGCAGGCACGGCAAAAACAACGGCAGGATATAGGAACACCTGGGTTTTTTAACAGAAAGGATGCAACAAAAACGGTAAAACTGCGAGGATTTTTGGTGTCTCAGTGTCTCATGTCGTAAGTTAGCACTGTAGTTGTAAGTGGGTTGAGGTAAACAACAACTTCTATGAACTGACTTAATGAATACTTATTACCGACCATGAGCCACCAAAAAGGTACGGAATTTACATAGTCAAACATCGAGAAATATGTGGATACATACAAACCTGATCTCTTCTTTGGTCAGCTGCCAATTTGAGTGGCCTCTAAATGCAGTGTTTTACCCAACACACAGTATTTCCTTTTAGTTCCCTGGGATAACGTGTGGAAGATATCAAAATCATAGGTTGAACATCCAGATCTTGCCACCAAGCGGCTCAGTATTTTGCTCCACATGGGCCTGGGAAACCGGTGGCGTCAAGCCGCTCGGTGACCGAAGATTCAGAAGGCTGTTGGTGATAGTGCCACCGTCACCATAACACAAGTTATATAAAGACAACTAAAAACAAGGGAAAGGAGAACACTGAGAAACCACACATGGAAAATTCCCACCAAACCATATGTCTGAAAACCACCTCTTTATCATAATCAACACTTTGTCTGCCATGAGGGTATGTCTAAGCCAAGGCAATCGTGAAACATCAGGTCCAAAGGGCAAAGTGGTGCGGTTTTGGCCGCAATTCCAACCTGTCATAACCAAAAACAATAAACATACCCATTATCATCCATGTATTTGATATATTTACTACATTCACCATAAAAAAAATCAACCTTAAACGTAGGTAAATCTACAACAATGGATGGTATGGGATATATTCATCATTTTTCAATTTCCCCCGGGGGGGTGGTCAATTCATGGCAAAAAAAATGACAAATCCGAGGCTCCGGATTTTCCAACATACTTTCCTGGCTCCATGTCCCATACCATGCGATGGGACTGGTATATTTACCTACATTTTTTCGTTGATTTTTTTAATGGCAAATTATGTAGGTAAAAATATACCATACATGGATCCTGCCTGGGATGTGGAATGGAATATTTTTGCCGACCTTTGATTTACCACAAAGTGAAGCGACCGTTGAATATAAGATACACATGGAGAAACAGCTCGGCATATATTCCATGTTCCAAGAGAAAATGCATATGTCATTGAATGGTTTGCTTTTAATTTTCATATACCATTGTTTACGGGAATGTACTTGAAGGGCTAAAACGCAGTTTAAAATGCATGTCATTTACCGATTAAGCACATCCATTTCCACCTGAACTTGCCCCACCAAGAGTTCCGAAAGTGGCCTTCTCTGCAGACCACGGCTTACAGCACCATGGAAAAAACAACGACATGGGCCTCCCAATGAAAAAGCGTTGGTTTCTGAATGGGAAGGAGGACTCAAGCCTATCTGATCCTATCCGGTTGGTGGTTTCACCCTGTTTGCGCAATACTCAAATATACTCAATATTAGTCAAATTGCATCATTTCACTCCAAATTCTGGGTACCCTCCGGTAAACCAACGTAGCTGGCTGGAACATCCCCATTTTCAATACGAAACACATCTTCAAAGGGTCCATTCTCCATTGCTATGTTAGTTTACCAGGGTGTAACCATTGCGAACAAAAAAGACATGAAACCACCACCTAGAACCAAAAGGGATACATCCTTAAAATTTCTATCATCCTACTTCAAGGATGGCATGAAATCCGATCTTTTGGACATGAAACACCTCATTGCCTTCGCAAAACTTCACCAAAACTGCCACTTGACCCAAGCCTGCTTGATTCTTTGGATAACCAAAAATCAATGTTACACAGCCTTCCGAACATGACTTGGATCCGTTCCAACAAAATGCCTTTTGTAGATCTGGAATTTGTTGGCAGGATCAAATTCCCTTCTACCTTTTCAAGGAAGCGCCTTCAACGACCTTGTTCTGGCATTTTTTTATTTACCATCCTTCCGGAAATCCTTCATCCAAACGTACCCATGTGGCCTTTGGCCACAGGTCAACCATGTAGTCTCGCCAATTTGATCCAAGTTCGTTGTTTGATGTTCAGGTCTTTGAGTCGTCTGTTTCTTGGGTTTTTTGCGATGCGACATGCGAAGAACAAATGAGATTGTTCGAATCATTCAGGAACAAAACGGAAAAATAAACAACGACACTTGTGATCTTTTTGAACAAATCAAAAGAACACAACACTCAAAATTTCCTTATCAGGTGACAACTTTTGGATTGGTCATGACGTTCAAATGTTTCTTGTTGTATGCTCAAATTTGACACACACACACACAAAAAAAAAACACTCAACATGCTGTTGACAACATGGACTTGTCTTTCTGAAATCAAGCCAGTCCCATTTGATTGAAATCATTGACATGTGCGAACAGCACATTGAACAGCACATGTGTTGGTACCTTGAGCAGCCGACTGAATACCAATCAAGCACCAGCTAAAGAGGCTTGAATTCGCAACCCGTTTCAGTGTCTACCTGGACAGATCTAAACCGATGTAAACCCTAAATCCATCTTGTGCAAAAGTAAGACAAAACCAATTTTTGTCCTCAAGTCTTGGTGTGAACTGGGTAAGAATCAAAATGATCTTAAACAACAATCCCCTAAAAGTACCTCTCTAGTTGGTGGTTGAACCAACCCATCTGAAAAAATATGCAAAAGTCAAATTGGATCATGTCCTGAAGGGTGAAAAGACAAATGTTTGAGTTGCCACTAGCTCACCCATAATAGTGCTATATTGGAGAAATTCCATCTTCTATCAATGATCAGAGAATATGTTACTTTTCAGGGGGGTATACCTATAGATACACCGACAAAAACACAGCCATGCACTCATGTATAGGTAAAGACCCAAGATCCCTTAAAGCCCTGAAATCAAACAAAAACAGCACGACTGTTCTTACCCCAACGCCATACATGGAGCGAATGTGGGTTCGGCCTTCACGAGGGAAGGGGAATATGTACCACATGATTTGTAAAGATAGATTGAGAAGACAAATACTTCAATATAAATAACATAACAATGGAAAGGCAACCATTTGAACATGTATTTTCTATTAAAGCTGGTGGTTTTCCACTGCCATGTTAGTTTTTGGGAGTGTAAACACATGATGAGAACTCATCACAAGAAAAAAAACAAGATCTTTGGAACAAGAATCCGATAAATTTCACAAGCGAACTCTAAAGAAATTCTCAGATTGTGCTGTTGCTAGAGTGTAATTTGTGTTTCTTACCTGCTGGTTTAAACTTTGTTTGTGCGTGTTGTCAGAAAGGGGTTCGGGATTCCCATCCTGCTGGTCAACCTATTACCCCCCCCTCCCCCCACAGAAATATAGCCGGCCAAAAATGATTAAGGGCTTTAAAGAAAACACACCCTTGGGTTTTCCCCTGAAATAAGGCCTTTTTGTTAACAAAAAAACACTGATTTCTAGGTGGAGTGTGTTTGTTACCATCTTTTTTTGGGAGAGGTTGACCTTGACGAGCTGTGATTTTTAGTCGTGGAAATTCCCAGCAAAAACCGACACGGCTGCCAGGTTTTGAAAACAACAAAAACGTTCATAATGTGGTATGATATTCTTACCTAACTTCAGATGATTCAAATTCAAAAAAAAAATGTATCTACAAAACATATTAAACAATATCAAATGATTAATCTCAATCCTTATCTACATATCATATATATATCCCTAACTTCATCCCCTAGTTGTTGGAGGTCACTTTTTTAACCCTTCAAAAAGGTCACTTATATAACCATCCCCAAAAGGTCACGGCTTGAATCACCTGGTATGAAGGCGATTTTTGTCGACGCCTCGACTCCTGAGTTGCCTTTGACACGTGAAGGCACCTGGCGAGGTGTTTTAAAAAAAACATCGGTCCTCGGTGATGCTGAGAAGCGTAACCCATATGATCTATATAAGTTACCTGTAGATATTTAGTTGATGTTTATGGTAAATGTAGGTAAATATACCGAAAGACCAAGGATGGGATGATCAAGCATAAACTTTCCCATAGCATCCATGGTCATGGTACATTTACGTACATCTAAATTGACCCTTGTATATATATACATGGATCCTATGTATGGGTAAGGGTCGCTGGACAAATCTATTTAGAAAAATGCTTAGATTATTGGTTGGATTGGGATATTAATCTGAATCCTATACATCTTGGGGTACACCCAAACTTGAAATCATCCCCAACTTCTAAGCACCTAGCTAACCACTTGGCTTCTTGATGTTTAAATCTCAGGCAACCTCTGTGTGTTCTGGGACCTTGGCAGCTCCCCTTTACTGTAGATGTGCTTGGCTGGCCAGCCTTGCCCGGATCCATGTTTGCTGCTGCCAGGAAGATCAGCAAGCAAAGAGGTACTCCAAACTCAAACGCCTCAAAAGGGATCTAAAAATGCTCCCTTCACACCCTCAAGGGCAAGATGGCTGGCCTTGTACTGATGGTTCATCCTAAAATAGACACCTGGTTTCTCAAGGAGGGAGGTTCCTTTCAAGAATACATGGTTTATGAATATACCTTGTAGGAAGCCTTGCTCACTCATAATTCTGTACTCAACATGTAATTACTAAATACTATTTGACTCATCACTGTTGCTGGAAGGGAAAGCATCCAAAAATATACCCTTGTTGGATCATCGGATCCCCAACCCGCCACAAAATATGAACAAGTCAAGTCCTTGCATTGTTGTGTTTAAGATTCTTGGTTTAGAAAGTAACGCATTAAGATGTTCCAAATGGCAACACATCCCACCGAACCGAAAGTAAACAACAACAACAACAACAACAACAACAACAACAACAACAACAACAAACACCCAGGTTTTTTGGATATCTGAAACTGCACCGTGTTTTCCCAAAAAACTTTGGACCTTTCCACATTTCCCCCATGCATCCGAAGAACTTGGGCACACTGTGGCGTTAGTTGCCAGGCGACGGCCTGCAACTCAGTCAAATACCTTACGGTCGAACCGCGGGACCCGAAATCGTTGCGGACCAATGACAGACCCAAGGGCATTGGCTTCTAGCGAAATATGAATTTAAAATAGATACGGGTTATTGGCAGCAATTGGATATAAGTAGTAATTAATTACCATCATTCCCATGACCTAAATTCAACCATCCAACCTGTGCTTTCTTTGGTGTTTGTCATGTAAACGACCATCCATCGGTCCATCCGAGGGAGGATGTTGTGTCTCTCCTTGAATAAAGATCACTGGCTGGCAAATTCCATGCATTTGTAGACGTATTTCATGCCCCATGACGGATCCATGTGATCCATGGTATATTTACCTATACATGAATGGCTTAAATTTATGGGATCCATGTCGGAAGAAAACCTGACCATGGATCCGTCATGGGTTTGTTGAAGGAGTTGGATTTGCAAATGAGATCCAAAAGGAAGTTCCAAGGAAAGATTCCCCGACACAAATCCGAATAACTCTGTTAGGTAGAAACGGACTGAAGAAGAAACCTGGAACTCAGCAACTCCTATTGCATTGCGTTGAAGATTCGAGATCGTGTACTGGTTACTGGCAAAATTATCCCAAAGTTTACCACATCTAGAATATAGAGACGTCAAGTAAAAACTCATGCTGGAGATTTCACATGTCATCACCAAGATGCTCAAAGCAAGCCACAGAGACCTTGGAAATGGTTGAACCGACAACAAAGGTGATCAGGGAAAGCCAGGTCTCGGGACCAACTAGGCGACCTTCAAAATAAATCTGATATATATATATATATATACCTCCCTTGTGCGAGAGAGCGAGACAGATTACTCTAGGTGAGCGGAAGTTACCGAATCTCATCTCACCTCACAGCAATGCTTTGAATATGCTCAGGTTGCCATGCTCTATGTCATCAAAGGATGCCTCAACCCTTCCGGGGTATAAAATTCCTAGTTTATAAACGCTGAAAATTTGCTGCTATTGTTGTTGTTGTTGTTGTTGTTGTGGTTCACCACGTGAAGATCCAGGTATAATGTATAGCCTCTTAGTCAGGGAAACCAAAACTGTGAAATATGAAGCAGTTTCCCAAAAGTAATGATATGTATAATTACTATATAGTCACGAGAAACATCTAGAAAACAAAACTTGGCATATGCTCATAAAACTGGCTTTAAAGGTACCAGTGCGTTCCTCACATAGGCTATCCACCATATCAATAGCTGCTTTAAAGATCCAAATACTATCTACAACCAATCAGTTAAGCTTCATTGAAGTTTTGACATGCAAAGTGTAATTTGAAAAGTTCCTAAGCCTGCAGATAGTAGATCAACCCCTCTCACCCCTTTTCCTGTTTGTTCATACCATGTTGATGTTTGGTGTTTAAGAGTACCTGCACCCTTAGGACGATTCCCGTTTGAAGAACCATAAAATGTATATATGTACGTAAATACATAAATAAATATAAACATATACATAATATGTATTATATGTATTCATGTTCCTATGTACACTGAGTATGTTGAATCACTCCTTGATTCCAAAGAAGACCAGAAATCCAACTTCCAAGTGACACAACAAAGCCAGAATGTAGCAGGTGCCATACGTCGAACCTTGGTTAGTGCTTTTTAGGCGAGTCTTAAAAAAGAACAAAACAAGGCCGCCGATGCCGGTAAGGTCATAATTAATGTTGACCCCGGATTAATGATTAATAAGCCCCATGGTTGTTTAATTGGGGGGGTCCCATTTTAAAGGGGATTTATCACTTTTGGGGGTACCCCCCTTAATAATCACTATAGGGGTTTATTAATCCGGGGTTGACATTATTACTTCAGTAGATCAAATGCAACTACTCTTCCACCCACAATGATGGTTTAGTAGAAATGTTTGACAAATGAAACACCCACCAAGTGGATGTGTACCAATAAAATTTAACGAGTAGTTCATCAATTGGAGTGTTTTCTTTGGTGTATCGCCATTTCCATTGTAACAACAACAAACAACAAATCCTAAGGAAACAACCCTCGAAGTTGAAGGTTCCTGTGGAACTTTTGTCGCTGATTCCTTGGGGACAACCCACCGAAAACCACCGAAAACCCTGCGGATTCGCAATTTGTTGTTCCACAACTCAAGGACTTTTTTTTTGGGAAAAAATGCGCTGGATGATTTGTAGAATTTAAATCACATCTCTATTAATGGAAGCTGATTTCAACCAATCCCCAACCAGTGAAAAGTTCGGTTAAGGATCAACTACGTTCGAGTGAAAACCCATCACCAGGTCCATACGGCATCAAAATTGGATGAGATTATCCTCATAAATATCACCATCCTGGATGCATCATTTGATTTCAAGATGCTTCAAAACCAAGTACAGGGCGTCCGTGTTTATATGTACTAAATCCTAGCAGCGACTCTCCATTCATTGGCCATCACCTTCATCTTGAAGGTCATGAAAGGGTAATGCAGCTCGATTTGATTTTGGAGAAAAAATCCAGCTGGTCGTTACAAGGTCGCCCCCCTACCAGTAATAAATGGGGTTATCACCCCATGTATAACTTAGTAGTGGCCCACCTTCTGCCTACACACCAGCATCTTTCAAAGGGTGATTTTGTTTGAACTTTGGGGAGGGGGGTGACCCAAAGTAAATCAGGCACTCCTTATTATCATATCATCCATTCAGCTTTCCTGCCCCCCTTCGACGATTCAAATAATTAAAAGATCCCTACCTGGTTGGTGGTTGAACCAACCCCTTTGAAAAATACTCGTCAAAATGGGTTCATCTTCCCCAATTTGCAGGGTGAAAATAAAGAATATTTGAGTTGCCACCACCTAGCTACCATTTCACCTTTGTGAGATTTTGAGTTGAAAATCTGATCTGTGACCAAAAAAAGGTTCACAAGTTCACCAAGTTCACCAAGATATGAAGTTTAGGTTTGAAAAAAATCACCTACCATTCATTCCTAGATAACCCACAAAACCGTACCAAAAGCACCAGGGTTTTTCACCTGGCGAAAACCCCCTCAAGTTGGGTGAACCCCCGACACGCTTGGCAAAACGTTCAGATTCCTGACGATGTTGGAGTCTTGCAGGCATAGAAAAACGAGGGGAAGTTGGAGTTCTTATCGTTTTCTTGGCACAACATGTGATTCAAAGATTCCACGATTCCATCTATAGATTTCTTGATACATAAAACTCCTCAGTAAAGTCAACCAGTAAACAAATGTCGTGTATATAAATAGATATATGGAAGATGACACGGGATATAATTTTGTGCAGCTGAGATTGAAGCCATCCCGAATCACCCTTGGACCAAACAAAGGCACCAACCTACCATAGCACCTCTTATTGGATGATCCAGGTGTTTCGCTTGTCTTGTTTTTTGTTGAAATGATCCTTTTTGCTTGCCTTCCCATGAAAAAAAACAACAAACAACAAATTGTGAGGAACAACAACCCTACCATTTGTCAAAAATCGTTTCCACCCCTCTCTCAGTGAAATATGTTTTTTTCGATCGTTTAGAGCCACCCCGTT
Source organism: Breviolum minutum Mf 1.05b.01 (assembly GCA_000507305.1). NCBI lineage: Eukaryota > Dinophyceae > Suessiales > Symbiodiniaceae > Breviolum > Breviolum minutum. The sequence continues at coordinate 104,158 of DF239398.1, read as the reverse complement.
TTTTTTTTGTCCTCAGAGTTGCGCCGTCGGGATAGGACTTTGCCCATCTGAGGCAGCTGTTGGTTTGATTGAAGGGTCAGTTGGGTTGGGGGTAGGGTTGCATGTATATAGATACATATTAACATTATATATAGATATAAACATATAAACATCTATAAATACATATGTACTGTAAATAATATTATAAAATATACATAGGAAATGTAAATATGCTCATCCCGGCTTGTTAAAACCGAAATCCCGACTCATGATGCGTACATCAACACAACATTAAGTTGGGTGGATTTTGCCAATCCCTTTATGGGAGCTACCTGGACAAATGTCATCAAAACATACAGGCTTCACTGAAACAATTTTTGGCTACGGCTATACCAATATGGCTACTCTACCTCTTTTAACAAACTAATGGTAAACCATCATTCCTCCCACATCTCCATCGGTTTTCAAAAAAAAACACCTCCCCTAGGAATCCATATTTATATTCTCAGATAATGATTAGGGTGTCCAATCACCTCCGAAACGCATAGTATTTAGCTTTCATTACCATCCTCAGTTGCGGTGAGCCAGGATCCCTATAAATCTCCTTATAAAAAGGTTCGCAAAACCGACAAAAACGCCTCCCGCACCTCGGGATCTTTGCTCGGTTGGTGTTCCAACAAGCGCTTCATGGCACGAACGCTGCGCGAGGTCTTGTTGACTTGCTCCAGCACCTGGGGCGAGGCATATCCCCCAACAAGGGGACTGCGGGGGGTGAAAATTGGGTTGACCTCAAGTTACTCAAGGCTTGTTTTGTTATTGGTCGACCTATATTAGTCAGTCCTTGAATTGTTCAAACATCCCCAAAAAAGGGTGGTAAGTAAATTAAGTTTCCAGTTTCCCATCAAAAATTGTAAAATAGGTTTCTTTGTTGGTGCTGGACTGCTGCTAGTTTCAGGGAGGGTATCTCAAGGGGTTTTTCTCAATGATCCAACCTTAGGAAATCATTTACTTGGAGGATGGGCTCCCAGGACTTGTAAGTAGTTAGGATCACCTCCATGTAAATAAGCCATCTGTATAGGCCAGTTGGAAGGGGTCTAAAAACAACCCCAGGAATTGGGGACGAAAACAATCACCATGTTTTTTTTAACCACTTACTACATGGGTTGATCCTCCAAGTATATTACAGTAGTCCGAATTGGTCATCCCCAAAAACGGGTGGTAAGTAAGCTTCCCACCCCAAAGTGTAATAGGTTCCTCCTAAAACAAATGATGCATTTCACCGAAACATCTGCTTCATTCATGCAAATGTTTTTAAAAATGAGGTCAACATCAAACATCTACCTTAAGTTTGTTTTCTCATACTTACACTGACACTCCTGAAATCGAACATGGACCTTCAAACATGATGAGTTTGGAAGAGTTGAAATTTCATTTGATCTTGATTTTTTTTGGGTATCCATCCGTTTTTTTTGGGGTTTGTTTCCGGTGTTACAACTTTTTTGAGTTCGAAAAACCCACCAAACTGTGGGACTGTCTCCATGGAAGAGGTCCTGGCGTCTGTCTCACCCGGTGGGATTTTCGGCATCGGATCTCCAAGGAACATCAAGACATGTTCTTCCATTGACATCCACCACTGAAGGATCAACACCTGCAGGTAAGCAATAAGCAACGTATATCTATATATATATATATATTTATGTAGATTTTAGGGGGTCCAGTTCCAGTTCATGGCAATGAGTATTTGTGGGGGATTCAATTCATGGCAGGTGGTTTTTGTTGGGGGAGTTTGTGGGAATGTTCCTTTTTTTGTGGGGGGCAGGGGGTCAATAAATATCATCTAGAATCTGAAAAAAAATATCAATGCATTTCTCCATGGATATCATGTTCCATATGGGGATTTCCTAAAATGGTGGTACCCAACAACCATGGGTTTTCCTATTAAAAATGGTCATTTTGGGGAGTTTTGGGGATACCACCATTTAAGGAAAACCGTATCTTTCGGAATATCATCTGCTTGTTGCGAACCACCCCTACCTTGTTTGCAACCCTTTGCCAACCGTCGATTTCCATTAGGATCGGAAAAAAATATCGCGATTCGCACTGCCCAGATATGAATATATACCGCTCGCCTCTCTAAGCCTTCACCCAATGTATATATATAAATAAAAACACACATATATAAATACATATATATATATATATCTATCTATCTATCTATCTATCTATCTATATATATATATATATAATTATATATACACGTAATATATATATATATATATATTCATAACTGGGAAGGCTCAAGGTATATGTTCATAGGGCTTGGGGATGTTTCAGGTAGTTTGCAGATTTTTCAGGATGTTTTTTTTCCAGAATCTTTTTCAGGCTCAGGTTTTTTCCAAGGCAAAAAACAACAATCACCCTCGATGAAAAGGTCGGCGGGCAGGGCCATTTCCCACTGCCGGCAGACCTCGATCTAAAAGGAAAGAATAGACCTGATCATGTTGTCCTTGTGCCGCACGATGAAGTGGAGTCATCCTGGCGACTTGAGTTTTGCGGATTTTGTTGAATGATTTTTCGAAGTAGATCACTCGGCCATCAAAAAATGTGTGGGTATAAATTAATTTTCATAAACTGGTGATCCTATTCATGGTACCAAATGTGTAGACTACATCCTTACAAGTACCTGGATTTTGAAGGTGTGAGTGAAAGGACCGAATACCATTATATAACCGAAACATCTTGTGAAGCAAGAAAACTACCCCCTCAAGACAAAGTTTATGATTTTACTACGTAAGGTGGAAAAAATAGGTAACCTTAGCTAAAGTGCTCAGATTTGTTGCAAGCACCAGCTACTGGTAGGCACTCTCCACCAAAAGATCCTCTGTACCATTCTATCATGTATACTGATTGCTCATTAATGGGGATTTCGCAATGAGCATGCAATGAGCTATAATCATTCCTGCATACCAAAGAAATGCAAAGGGTGGTAAAATCATCGATAGAATCCAAACAACCGGTTGTTTCTGCTCTGCTCATATCTTTTACATCCTGAGACCCCAAAGCCACATGCCGCCAGTTGACTTTTCGTCATCCACAACTGTGAAATCTGCATCGAAGTAAGCTAAAAGCCTCAGCCATTTGAGAAGAGTCAAACGAAGGACATCCCCAACCAAGCACGGAAAAAGGTTTGACTGACTGGTATGGAAAAGGGACTACTAGGGAAGGGAACTGACCAATGCATCTTTCTGGCTACAATATATCAAAACTACACTGCTAGGAATAGGATTTCCTTGTTCACGCTCCATTGAGCAACAGCCACTGGATATCCGGAAATATCTGGAACAATAGTGATTGAGGTTGCATATGGTCATGTTATGTTGGAAACAAAACACATAATTTCACATATACATGACGAAAAAACTACTCCATAAATCACTTGCTGCTGAGGTCCTTCCGCACTAAATTATATAGTAATATTCCACAATCGGCAACATTTCACTTGTCCTCGGCTGTCACAACTGGTCTCCCCACCGGCATTCTCTTGGTCTCCCCAGCTGCAAGGAAGGCATATCGCCCTTGTAAGCAGCCCAGCTGACCACGTTGCAGCCCCGTGTGTCCCGAGTGGCCAGCAAGGGCCCAGCAGGGCACAAGGCAAAGAGTAAGAGGATAGCCTAAGGCGGCGTCACCAGTGAATCTGGTTGATTGGTAGGATTGTGATTTTGGATATCATCCTCACTAATCAAGGGGGTTGACGGGGGTTACAACTGGGACTAGGCTTTCTAGTTACTTGCTGTCCTCAATCCCATCCTTTGATAGATTTGTGTCACACCTGAATTTGAAGATGGAAACTATGGAATCCTCTAAAATCATGACCCATAGGATCCATGTATGGAATATTTACCTACGTTTACCATAGATTTATGCCATTCATGTAGTTGAATATACCATTCCCATGGATCCGTCATGGGTGATACTTTCAGTCCACATGAATCACCCTCAAGGGATAGGTGACCGGTGTCTGATTTCAAGTTCTTAGGGATGTAGATGATGTTTTTCTAGTTGGTGGTTTCGACCCGTTTGAAACATATTAGTCAAGTTGGATCATCTCCCCAGGTAGGGGTGAAAAATAAAATATATCTGAAACCGAGTATCACTCACAACCACAACTCAGTGTGATTTGTACGGTTCTCAAAAGTACCCCACCCAAGCAGTGCTGAAAACCTTGGTTGCCCTTTCATTTACAAGCTGGTGACCCGGGATTCTTGTACTGGTTTAAAAAATCATCCTGGAATCATCCCCATGAAAACTGGGTTTAGTTGGGTGTTTCCAAAAAATAGTGGTACCCCCACATCATCAATTCTAATATGGTTTTCCCTTATAAACCATCCACTTTGGGGTACCCCTATTTTGGGAAACACCCAGTTGTTCATCTCTAGTTTAAAGGAAACCTGGTCACTGTGCTACTTCTGGTCCCAGGTTGTGGTCCTCCAAAACGGAGTGGAACTCAGCTCAAGGATTCCGTAACTACCAGGCAACTACCAAGGTCACGGTCATGTGTTTGCATCCCCTTTTTGGTCATGTCGTCAAAGCAAGATTCAGGATTTGTATTGTATATGAATAGATATACATATGATGTATACATCTAATGTCTGTATTATATTCTAAGTTTACAAACATGATATATCTATGATGAACGTGGATACCTCGATCTAATTTCATTAGCATATTCAGAAAAATAGCAACAACATGATAATGTCCTGAAATCCGTTCCAGAAACCAACCCCATTTGCAGCATAACTGGCCCTTTTGGGGGACATGTGGACAGCCATGAAACATTGACATGGTAGTGCTGCACTGCCAAGATGAGAGGTGAAGCGCCGACACTATCCTGGTTCTGCTGAAATCAACCCAGAAGCACTTGTTTTTGAGTAACGAAACCACAAAAAAACTTGTTACATCTTGTTACACCCCTGAAGATTAACATGTTGCACATAATTCCCTGGAGGTTTGGGAGAAGATCATCTTCCTTTCTTTTCATGGGTGATGGCTGTAGGTTTCATGTCAATCTTCCAGGGTGTACATTCCAAGATACCATGAAGTCGCGACAAAAAACGTCTTGTTTTTTTTTGAAAAAAATGTGCCTCTTCGCATCTGAAGCTCCAGGATTTCCATCCACAGTTCTTTCCCCCAAATCAGTTTACCCTCCCCGAAACTAACATAGCACCCAAAAAGGATGGTTTCCAATCGGAATCTCCTTAGGGGTGTATTCTCAGGTGCCATGTTAGTTTCAGGGAGTGTAGGTGCTTCAAAACCTGATTCTGATTCGACATTCCCAGGATTGAAAGTTCGCAAGTACCAACGGACGTATTTTCCTCACATGCTTCCCCGAATCTTTTTTTCAATTCAAACTTCATGTTTTACAGGTTAAAGTCGGGCATGTTGGAAGAATCGGCTACCAAGAAAACAAAAACACATACGTCACACCACCAAACAAATCCTAGAATGATATACTTTGTTACATGATGTATCATAACTGTATACTGTATATGTTCTACATCAAGGAACATCCCCGACTACTCAACACCATCCCCACACCGTCCTGCGCAAAGGGATCAGCCTTCGCTTCTAATAAAACTTTGGCCACCTGGAAATTGATAGGATCCTTTTGATCGCTTCGACACGCGATTTGGGCTTACCTGGGTACAACCCCAAAGTCTAGCCTGTAGTCATACCGTGAAAAAGAGCCATGATAGCAGTACGAGTACAAATATCCATGAAGATTATGATTAAAACGCAATCTAAATGCTCTTCAACTTGGCATCATCATAATATTGGCATCATTTAGGTCCCTCTAATAGAATGACCATTGGTAATAAACGTTAACGCAATATTATCCTGGGAATGTCATTTCCCGAAACTGGCATCAGTGCATGAGCTTTTGCGTGATGGACCCCGGTTGTTTTTGATCGGTTAAACACCAAGGGGTTAACCTAGAATCCCAGGTTAAGATGAGTGTAACAGCTTGGTGACACAAATGTGGAGGGTCATTGAAAAATTAACTAACTACATCTAACTACCGTGGTTGCAACAGTCACATCAAAACGGTTCTGTACTTAGTATACGGGTCATATATAAATACTACAAACAAAGACACTACACTATTCATGGGAAATCCCTCAAAGGTACCATACATTTGCATCAAATTTGATCCCTGCAAAATGGGTTCCAAGTTAATGATCCTTGTAATACCTAACCATCAGAAGCAACCTATCACCCATTTTCTGCGGGGGGGAACCTGCACATGACCACGGGTCATGGCCCACATCAAGGGTGTTTGCAGATTTTGTGCACGGGCATCCACCTTCGTGTTGCACAACATGAAAGGGGTGAAACATGGGCCACCTCCTTCAAGCATGGCCTTATGAAGGGACGTGTTAGGGGATGATGTATGGTTGTCGATCCCTGAAAAAGGACATATTTCTCGCGGGGGAGGGGGGTTGGCGTTCGGGGGGTAGATTTCCATGAGGGGAAGCAACCGAAACTAGAATATGATTTTTTGGATCCTAAAAAATCCAGAAAACTAACCTCTGCACCTTAGGGAATGATGGTTGGGAAAACAGTTTTCCCGTTCAACCATGGGGATTGTTGGTGTTCATGTTAGTTTTTGTTGGGGGTATACAAGGTATACATATTATATAGTAGTGTAGGTGTCTGTGAAGGATAGAAGAAGGCTACCATCCACCTTCAAACCACTAAGTGTGGTACCATCATTCGATCATTCAACTGGCTGATAAAAAAAAACAACTGTAACCCTAAGAATGCAAATCTCTATATCTATATGTATATATATATATTTGTATTACTATGAACGAGTGCATGTATATATCTCCCCCTAAGAATCCGAATCCCTCGCGATCGAATAGGACGCTTCGGGTTCACATCCCATCCGAAAACAATAGGATTTGAGACTAGGTGTAGTCCCGCACTCCTATAGGACACACCTGGATTCTTATGATCTTTCGGATATATATATATATATACGATGACAAAAGAGTGTGTACCTGGATCTTCCGTTTCTTCTGGGGGTGATACATATGGATGTTTATTTTTTGCGTGCCAAAAAAAAAACAAATTATCCCTTTCAAAGAACACCAATTTTGGAAGGTCCAGGCTATCCTCCCTAAAACTAACATATCCCCTGAAAATAGGCCTTCCCAAAAGAAAAGTAGTCTGCCAACCACCAATTTTCAGGGGCTATGTTAGTTTCACGGAGGGTAGCTTTGAAGAGATCGTCTTTTGACATGTTTTTGCCACATTTGGGCAAAAGCCCAGTTATTGTTGTGAACCTCCTTGAAGTAGCCTTTCAATAAAACAGAAAAAAATCTGGAAAGGCCATCCAGCGATTACTTATAGATATATATATATATACACACACAATACTTGTATATTGTATACTAAATATAAGCACTACAGCGGACTAGATACTGTGTCTCACTTTTTTCCAACTAACTCACATCATTGAATCAATTCTACGCAACTGAGATGACTTTGTTGGACAAGCAGCTGGAACATACTCAATTGGGGACTCAACACATTGAGCAAATGTTCTTAGCAACAACAACTGTTCGATTTCAAATGTATTCCAATACAATACCTAAAAGAAAAATCTTCAGGTTATTTTTACCCTATTAGCTGAGCTGATGCAAGCCATAAAACAGGAACCCTTTTTTTTAAACATATTTAGCATCCTCAACAAATGTATGATTCCCTGTTTCATCTACGACAAACACCTCACACGAGATTTTCTCCCGACCGGACCACAATTCTCAACATTTGCTTTGGCGGAAAATAAACAACCTATGACTCGACCGACAAACAACAAACACAATGGCAACAAAACTTTGGAAATGATCTACAACACTGGCTTGGTAAACATAAAACCATTGTCATGGGAGTACATAAAGGTATCATAAAGGTGTACTATTTTTGGTCCGGAAATTGAAACAATAACTGACTGAGAAAGATATTGTTACGATCATTTCAATCACATTGGGGGGGTTACAGTATGTCAATAATCAATCATATGCAGCGACATTTGCTTTCATCAAAAAGCACAGTAGATCAACACTCAAATAAAACCCTTACCAAGGAATTAGCTTGAACAAATTAGGAAATTGTGTGGACACTCCGGAAAGTATCGACATTCAGCCTTGTTACATGACGGGTAAAACATACTGAAGTGGCACTAAGACAAAAGAGTATTATACGAGTATTACATATGGATCCCAAATATAATAAAGTGCTGTACAAATTAAACGTCATAACATCACATATAACTTAGAATTATATACTCCATCTAACTAACATATACATCGTATACGTATACATCATATATATATATAATCTCAAAACCAAAAAAACAATCTACAACCTCTATGAGAGTCTCGCCTACCTGACCTGTAACTTAGCTGCACATAATCAGGGTAATGGGGTTACAACCCGTTCATATGGGAAAAGATTCGGTAACCCTACTAACCTGAACCAAAATATTGGGTAAGCCTACAATATTGGTATATATTTATATTCAATTGGGTTCATATGGGGTAACCTAACTCAACCTCCCAGTTCAGCTGAGTTTTTGTTGCATCCTTTTTTTTTTGTTGCTACTAACTGTGATGAAAGGAAGATTCTGTGGCACGCCTCCCCCAAGCTCCCCCGAGGACGACTCAGTTGGTCTCATCTGCACCTCAATTTGCTTCAGAGCTTCAATGACAAAATCTGCATCGCCAAACCTCGGTCTTTACCGGTTTCCGGTGGAAGGCTGTGCCACGAAAATGGGCTCAGCACAGACAGGGGAGGGATGTCTGCAATACATGGGAACTAAGGTTTGTTTGATTTTTTGGATACCTACAATTTGTATATCTAAGTAAATTGAATTTGTAGATTTAATTTTTGGATAAGTGTGTGAACATTTTGGGAGAAAATTATATAAGCCATAACTTCACTTGTATACTGTGGAGACTGCTACATATACTAAAAGTTACTGTAAATCTTCAAATGCACTTTATGCACGCTTTTTCGTTTCGAAAGATTAAATGAGTGAAATGTAATTTCTCCTGGTAATGCTCCTCCATCTAATATAGCATCATGTTTATCTATTATTCTATTCATTATTCATATTAAAAAACATCTTAAATACATATGAATCTTAAATTTCAAGATTGAACAAACAAAATAAGCATGAACAATGATATGTTCAAAAAAACTATGTGGCTTTAGAGCTTGTTTTGTTTTTGCCTCGTTGCATCCACAGGAGATGGATTTTTTTTCAGATTTCCAAGGATGAAAACACCCCGTTTGAAACTTTTGTAAACAACAAAAACATACAAAAACAAAGAACAAGAAACAACCCAATCCTGAACATGTTTTAGTTTTTTGATTGGGGAGTTTTGTTTTGTGGTGGTCCAAATGACATCTTCTCAGGAGGTGTGACTGGATGTCTACCGTGTCCTGCAGTATAGTGGAGTGGAATCATTCGTTTATATTTTGATTTCCGGTCAAAATTAACAAATACTACTGTACACCTTGTTTTCTTAGAATAAAGCCGTGAAAGTCAAAGATATGATTTAAAAAACACATGCACCATTTGTTTGGGGTATGATGAATGCTCAACCCTTTCGTTCTGTGCTCCAAAAACAACCGGGGATTTTTAGGCTGTCAGACTTTGATGTCGTGCCAATCCTTCACTTGCCGATTGGCTGGTTATCAGGTGACCATTAGCTCCCTTACCTATCATAGGATCCATGGGACGGTGGGTGTCTTTAACCCTACATTTTCCCGATAAAAATCAACCATTCATGTAGCTAAATATGCGATCGTCCCAAAGATCCTATGGGTTCTAGAAACTAAAACAGAAGTTCTGGATGATCAAACATTTCAAACATAAGTTCCATATACAAACCCAACTTGAGATCACCATTCGAGACCACATTTGCCCCACCACATCCGACATCTTTCCAAGTTGCAATGCAGCCCAGTGAAGAAGACTATGGTTTCCCTGTGCCACCACGGTATAAATCAGGATATGATGCCAGGGTTTAAACTCCTTATATTGGGTATTGGAAAATCCCACCTTTAATAGGGAATCCTTATATTGGGTATATATAAACCCCTACTATGGGGTTGATGAGTTTATCCCCCACTATATAGAACAATGGGAGTTTAGACCCTGGCACATATGAATGTGGCAAAGGCAAAGTGGTGTGCTAAACGACTGGTACGATCCAGCGCATGTCACCAGCGGGATTGTCCTAAGTTTGGTCAGAAAAAAAACACATAACACTGCTTCAACGAGCGGTTCCACGGCCGTAGCAAGCTGGATGATCTTCTTTTTTAGTTTTTTTTTTTTTTCGAGGAGTAGGTACATCATCCCTAAAGCACCACTTGATATTTTTTGTGGAAAGGGGCAAACTCTCGATCCTCCGATCCATTGGCTCACAGCCCTCAATCCTCCAAGTTCGGTGGAATGCACTCGCTATGTCGCAAGGTCTGTCCTATTTGAAACTATTATACCTGAAAAAAAGCAAATCCACTACATTGATTATAAACCATTACTAATTACATCATTAATCATCTAAAAAAAGAAACACATCCCATAATCTCATGAGTTTATTCAGTTTATTCACTAAAAGCATATATCTTTTGGGATTCTTTCAATTTGGCCCATATATATATATATATACAGTATATGGATTTTGTGTTGACCCAAACCTGTCAAACCGCCTCTTCGCGTGCTGTCCACAAAATGGGCTCCTTCTGCAGCTTTCGCAAGGCCTTTTTTGGAAAATGGGGTAGTGGGCGGGGTTATAGGGTATATTCATACCACCTTCAACATGGAATTCCTTATAGATATATAAACCTCCTACGATTGGGTTGATGAGTTTAGACCCCAAATGTGGCAGGTTTATACACACCTAGTACAACAATTCAGAAAAAAAACACCATTCCACGCCTCTCTCATTCAATATTTGAAAGGAACTTTTGACAAACATGTTGCAACAATTTGTTGTGAAGAGGGTGTTCATCTCAAAGATTCGCCAAACAAGTGAGGAAACGATATGCAAATGGCTAGAATGGCAAAAACATTGAGATTTTTGAGCAACGACGTTGGAAGCACTTGAAACATAGTAGATCTCTTGAATGGTCGGGAGATTGTATGAGCTGAGATGCGGAAAAATGACACACACCCTAAGAATCCTGACCCTCAAAAATTGCTATTTTGAGGACCCGGACCATCGGACCCCTCCTATACAGGTTCAATCCCTTCCATTGGAGGGTCCTTGGGGATTCTTAGGGCATGTTAAAAAATCAATGGTTCACCATTTACGAACCTAAAAGTAAAGGTCACGTTGATATCGGACTCCTTGGCTCAGCCTTTGGTACCTCACAACAATTTTGCCGATTGGTTCCCAACTACCCTTTTGTGGCCCGTATCGAGCGAGGCTTCATCTAGGTGCCGGCTTCAAGCCACCTTATGATAGTCAGAATGAGTTAACGACAAAGCCACGATTTCTGATTGGCAAAGCAAAATCGAAACACCGCCTAAAACAACCATAAACATGTGATAGTTTGCATGAACTCAACTCCATCTTCTTCACCTCTAGTATTTTGAGGTGCCAACCATTGAAATACAACAAACACACACGGTGGGGACATCTTTCCGATGAAAAGATTTGGAATTAGATGATCCAAATTGAGATATATACTAAGAATACTTCAACTCAAAAAAAATACAAGTGGATGTTTCAGGTGCTTGAGATTATTTCACCTGCTTTTCTTGTCACAACAATCGTTTCCACCAGGAACTCTTCCATCCAAATTCACCAGGTCATCGACCTCATCAAAGCTTCCCGCACGCACCAGGCGAAAAACCTGGTTTTTATGCATATGCAACCCAGGCGGAATCCCCGGTGACCCAGGAATCCCCTGAAGGTACCCTTCGGAATTTTTTGACACAACTCACATTTTGCTACGCAAAATAGCCATAATTTGAAAGTTGCCTTTTGACATGGCATCTTTTCAGGGCCGAGTTGTTTCAGAATTCTTTTTCTTGGATGTGCGAGGAGAACAAAGTGAACCTATATACACAAATACAGCTTCAGTTTTGGTGTAGGTAGTGACTTTCAATTTCTATCTGAGGTTGCGGAATCTCGCATTCTAGTCTGGACGTCTTGGTATCATGACATATTAGTGATAAAACAGCACGTGCTGTAGAAGTTTTCAATGGATGGGTACTCCCTCAACTAAAATAATGGTTCCGATTTCGGAACCTGAATTTTTCCACCCTTTGAAAAGAGGGAAAATTGAAAAAAACATCTTCCCAAACCTCCAGGTGGACGGGTTTTTCAAACCTCCAAACCTGGGCAGTCATGACCTTATGATCACCAAACCAAAACAAAGCACGCACATCTTTTGCTGGTACCATTGGAGTTTCTCCTTTTTGGTCAAAGAATCATGGACTGAGAGTCCATGTGAAGAATTTCCAGGGTGTACCTAAAAACACTTTATACCACCGAGTTCTTGAAGCCTGAGCAATTGAACTGAACAATCTACACAGCGTTCATTGCGTCATTGTGTTGTATGGATGCATTTCATGGCATGCAACACTACAAAATGGGCCCCTACCAGTCATAAATATTTATAAATGGGATTAAAACCCCTTTTTGGAGGTTTAGTTCACCCCACTTACCCGTGTACTTGAACGGCCATTTTAAAGGGGTTAGTTCACCCCCGTTTTCCTAACCGATACTTTCGGCCCATCCTACCCACCCCACTGCAGCACAAGTTTTCAGCTCCCAGCCTCAGCTTCTTCCATTAAGAAGTTGAAGCTCAGGGTGTTTTTGCCCGAAGAAATGTCCGGAAGTTTCACCGGATTTCCCGTTAGTATTTGGTAAAGGGTTTGATCTCTACTTCCAATCATACATTGTTGGCTTTTGTTGGAGATTCCATGACAAAGAAGTGTATTCCAATGTAGGTGGTGGTTAAACCAATTCAGGTGAAAAGTATGCGCAAGTCAGATTGGATCTTTTCCCGAACCACCTAGTTGTACATTGTAAAAGATGTTCCTTTTAAGCCAGATGGCAGTTGTTAAGTTGGCTGGCTGCTTAAGGCTAGATGATCTAGATGGATATCAGTTGTCATAGAACAAGCCGATCATGCCTTTTTGTGGTTTTGGTGCTTTGTATGGATGGCACGTTGGACAGTATGTATTTCCTTTGAACCATGCAAACAGCCAGTGGAAATCATCAATACTGAAAACCGAAAATCACATGACCTATGTCTGCCTTTTTCAATGCAAAATGTTTAAAGACTCTCCAATTCCTGAAGAACATCATAGTACTTTACAAGTCTGGTCTTGTGCGTCTGCATGGACTGCATGGACACTGCCACCATTCTGCCTTGCTTGAGTAGATCTGTGGGACAGAGACACTTCAAGAAATGACACCACCAACCCCAAGTAGATGACGCAATTCCCATGGGACTTACCATAGCCCCTAGCTACACTACGTTCACGATTTGCGCTCTCCTCCTTGGACCCGTACGTGGTACTCTACACTGAAGGAATCTATCCAACCAATGGAAAAGAAACCTCATCATTTTCAAAAATTACCTTGGTATCAGGTTCAAACTCAAGGCCTTAAGGACAAGGGTCAATTTGATAACACCCGCATTCAAGTCATCATCGTGGGGGAAAACCCTTCACTTTTGGAGCTGCTCCCCACCTTTGAGGTTCACTAAGCTGAATTATCTTCCTGAAAAACGCCGGCCGGGGGACCAGACTCGGCGGAGACCATGCTGTTCTCATACTAGTCTTGGTAGTAACAATAACATGAGCAATGTGAACAAAACCCTGACATGACATTCCAGTATACTGATTGGTTTGTAGGGCTTGTTGTTAGTGGCGTGTCTTTATCCCTATAATATAGCTGGGTATATAGTAGAATCCACTATATATAGGAAATAACCAGGGTTTTGGTCACTGCTTCCCGTCCTTGTAATTTGTTGGTGGTTGAACCAACCCCAAGCAGGGATGAAAACAACATATATTTGACACCACCGCCTAGTTGTGGTCTAACCTATACATGACGTTGTTCGATGTCTGTCACTCGAAAGAACATGACTTTGCAAATGATTTCAACTCAAGATTGGACATAAGAATCATTGAACATCCTGTCACAGTTCGGACCCTAAAACCAAATGAACATTTCTTTATCTAGGAACACATGGGTGTTGTGAATTTCCATAAACTTGAAAACTTAGAAACCAGGAAACGTCCACTTGGCTTCCGAAACAATAACAACCAGTTCCCTCACGGTCCTACGTTGTACGAAAAGGTAACAAATAGTAACACCGCATCTTGACGTCATCGGTCACCGGTCCTTGAGTCATCCATTTTAGGGTCACTAACAAAAAGCTGGATGAAGGCATCACGTTAAGAGCCGGAACATAATTAGTGGCCAAACCAGAACCCCAAAAGAAACATTCATTGAAAACTAGATGGTGGTTTCAACCCATTTGAAACATATTAGTCAAAATGGGAATCTTCCCCAAATAGGGATGAAAATACAAATATCTAAAACCACCACCTAGGAAACCTGGTCAAGTCACAGTTCTATACAGTTCGGCCCTTTCTTTTTACTTCAACAACAACCAATCCTGGGTGCGAAACGGGTTCTGTAGCATCTGCAACGCCAACTTGAAGGATTGCATCTTTTCGAAAAGTTCACCAAGTTGCCGGGTGAAAAGTCATCACCTTCGGGTGGGTGACAAAAATGGTGGAAGTATAGCGGGTAGGTGAACATCACCTACTAGTAGATTGAAAGCAGATTGACTATATTTCGCTAGTATATGTTATAATATAACCTAATATAACATCACCCTGGGCAATAAGCAAAACATCACCTACTAATATAACCTAATTTTGATATATATGTTATATTTTGCTTATAGCCCAGGGCGTTGAATGTCACCCTGATTGCATCGCTGAAAGAGGTTGAAAACAAGGGAGAAAAAAAAGTAGATTCAAAAAATCAACATGTTCATTATGTAAAATGTGTACTATCCACACTCTGAGTATGCGGTCCCCGCAAACACAAGTCATTGATATCACATCATCTGATCTTCATTTCATCATGTTGTTTCAAAGACATGCAACCCAACGGTTCAGGCATTTGCAACGGCCTGCAGCTGCTGTGCAAGGACAATCCAAAATTGATGCAGTGCTACACTCCACAAAAAGGCCACCACGAACAAAAACCCTACGGTTGAACGCTGCAGCTGTTTAGGGACAGAAGTGGCTGGCTGAACCCCAAGTATTTGCAACGATGATCCAAACACAAACACAAAACTTGAAAGTCATGATCGACATTAACCAGCGAAAAGAGGATCATATAGTCATATAAGTCATATACTGTATTTCTTACCACAAATGTGAAATCCATGGTCAAGAAGGAATCTCAGAATGAGAGATTTCATAGTCCCTTTTATACAAAGGTAGTTTAATCCTGTTGATATGACTCAAAGAGCAATTTGTCTTGATGCACAGTTGATTTGGCCCCCGTCCACCGACATCACCCCATCTTGTAACAAAGGAGTTCAGCCGTGTTCAGCCAGCGCTCATGCGCCGAGATGACAGTGACATCAGGCCCGCCACGATTCAACATGCAACCTAACATTCATGAATCCCTCCTAGCAGCCCCGGGATTTTGATAGTCAATCCCACCAGAGAACAAATATATCCCCTCCCAAGGCACTTTTGAAGATTATTTTCATTTTCTCCAGGTTTTAGTTTCCTGAAGGGTAGGTATTGCAGGTTTTGATAGTCTCTTTTACAACCTGTTTTGAGGTCCTATGCTTCTTAGGATGGTGTGAACGAACTGCTGAACAAAAATCACAATCTAGGTGGTTGTTTCAATGCATCTGAAAAATATTAGTCAAATTGGATCATTTCCCCAAGATTCGGGGTGAAAAATAAAACACATTTAAAAAACAACCACCACCTAGCAATCTTTGAACAATCATTCAGGATGGCTGAAAAATCTCAGGCCATTTTTTTGTGGGAGGATTCTCCCAAAAAAAATATCCTCCCCCCTAAAAAAAAACAGGTTATTTGGTTGATGTCATTACATTCTTGAACCCCAAAAACGTCTTTTTTGGGGGGGAGGGGGGGGAAAAGGCAACCTTTCAAGAGTCAAGAAAATATGTCACCGATGGCCCGACCCGTGACAAAGAACACTCCATGAAAGGGGAGGTGGTTGGAGTAGAAAACTGGGCAGCTCCCGGAAAGTTAACAATGTTAACAGCTCGCACCTGAAAATTGGCAACCCAAAAGGAAAAAATCGCCTTCCAACCATCATTTTTCAGGGGCGAACTGTTAGCTTTCTCGTGGGTGTACACTCTTAGAATAATTAGGGTTTTAAGTGGCATTTTGTTTGAAGGAACAATGTGTATACTGTATATATATATATATCTTTTCGTAGCTATATTCAACTGACATACCTGCTACCAGGATCCTTAGGGATAGTTCATCAGCCCGTAAAATGACATCTGGACAATTATAAATCCTTAACCTGAATGTTTCGGCCATTTGGGGTAGGATTCCCTTACTTTTCATCACCATTTGGGGTGACCAACTGGCGGGCTGGTCGCTATAAATTGCGGGTCGATGAAATAGAAGGATTTACACTGTGCAAACCATCCAACAAAAATACCAGCCCTCGAGGTTTTCCTTGCAATGATCTGAAAAACAAAATGACACATAACATATCCCATAGGAACCATGGAACTGGAATATGTACCTATACTAATTTACCATACATCTAAGCCTGTCATGTATGTAAATACACCTGGAGCATTTGGGTTGATGGGTGGTGGACTTAAACATACTCCAGGATCTGGTCTCAAAACACCCAACAAAATGAAGAGAAGAAAAAACAAACAAATCCCTGGTTGACATGAAGGATCATTATATCATTTATTTCATAGATTGCTTGTATATACATCATTCCTTCGTCAATTGAAAATACTTTGCAATAATTCACCAATGTAATGTAGCAAAAACACTCCACTACCATGTAAAGTGGCTTTACTAAAACATGATTTTGGCTTGTCGCTGTGTGTTTTGTTTTCTTCCCGTTAAGTGCAGCGAGAAAAACCAAGTCCAAACGTTGCGTTCTTGCCCCTTGCCCATGTCATCTCATAGTATCCGCGGAGTATCTTTTAAACAAATGTTTTTGAAACTTCTCGCCACGCAGTCGCAGCACAACAGCACACATCATTCAACGCTCACTTGACAACTCCACTGTAAAAGACCACTTTGGAAATCACCAAATCTATGCCCGTCGTTGAACAATCTTTGTGACAGGGCTCACAAAAATAAGTCACAGGGTACATCATCACGTATCTACTCCTTGGATTTGTTTTTTGTAGTGGGAGTTTTTGGTTGACACGTTTGGTTCAACTGACAATTCAATGTTTCCCAAGTTGTTTTGATGTGTTTCAAAAGAGAAATCTAACCCTACATCCAGACCTGTGTACATCACCTCAAACTACGTACTTTGTATCTGCTGTCTGCGACGACTCCGACGACGAACGGGTCTTCACGGGTTTCTGGGAACTTTCGGGTCCACGTTTTTGCCGCTCATGCGCTCAACAGGACCCTGAGGGGCCCCCCCGGACCTGTGTTTTTTTTGTTGAAAAAGCCGAAAAAGGGCTTGAAAGTGAAGAGCTAGGAAATCACATCCGCAGCCGTTGTTGCCTGGCCGAAAAAAACTGTATAGTTGTGTGTATAGATACATGATTACATGTATGTGTAATATAAAAGATTAATACAATGATAAATATATATATTACAATGATATGAGTTATGGACAAAATTTGGTACATGGCGAAGGGACATCCTTAAGTAGGGGCCCCTATCGGTTTTGCAGTGGCGGCACCTTGTACGAACATTCCTGAGGGTATCGTTTGGGGTATCGTTTTAGGGTGGGCCCTATCGGTTTTGCAGCAATGGCAACCCCACGACCCTCTCAATACTACTTTGGTCATACCTAATTTTGTCCGACACTCATATGAATATATTATATATGTATTCTTGGTGAACATATAAGGATAATCTACGCTTCAGTGAAATTGAACTGATGATGAGTCACCAGTCTATAAGTTTCATTCGACCGCAAGAGATTTCTTGGTTCCTGGTCGACCAAAACCAAACCCTCTGCTAGTCCGCAGAAAGGGATCAATAGTGGCACGGCCAAGACACTCTCATAATAAATCTGGAAAGGTGGAGAGGATGATATTCCTGTTCTGCAACCCAAGCTTACAGTGTTCACTTTGGAAAAATTATCTCCATCTAGACAGCCAGTCATGTCTCCTGAAAAGCATATTCAGACCCCCGGGAGGAAACATACCCCTCCCCCCCAAAACGAAACACACACACACACACACCAAACTTCAGGTATGACTCCTGCTGGAATATCGGGTCAGTTGGATTCTCGCGTGGGACCCACTCCTCCCATCATGGAAGTAAAATCTGTCTCTAAGATGGGCTTCCATTACGACAGTGTGACCATAGGTTGAAGACTGAGCGCGAGATTCGCTAGATGCCAGGCAAATAGCGGTACTCGGGAACAAAAAGACACCCCAGAAAGGCGAACCAATGATAATGGAAAAAGAACCATGACTGAAGATGTATCTCCTATTAAAAAGTATGGTGATTTTCCATTGACATGTTAGTTTTCTGGAGGGTAAGTTGGGATAAGAGTCTGACGTCACAGTCTGAGAACGAAGGTCGACAATCCCACACAAAATGAACGGTGCCGGAATTACACCAAGTTCAACTCATGCAAGTCATGACCCTTTAAGGTTTATTTCCATATGCACCATACATGGAATATTTCCCCACAGTCAGTTGGCTTATCATGTATGGAAAAATGTAGCTACATAAACCCCATACAAAGATATGCCTATATATTTGTACTTATACAAAATACATTTATGATACATGTAAAAATATACATTACAATATTCATCAATATGTATATATATATATATATGCAATTGTTACCTACATTTCATAAACAAATATTACAAAACAAAAGGAAGCATCTATCTACACGATCTCGCTTTACGAAAACTCTATACCAGGTGCAAAAATAGATGTTGCAGAATAACATGTCATTTCTTCTTGTTGGGTAGTACAAATTGATGCAAATAATTTTCTTCATTTGGGGTGACGGCAGGTTTGCTAGATGAATAGCCTACCATGAGCCTGGCTGTGTTTCAAAATGCGTTACCCCAAAATCCCCGCAACACATGATTACATTGATTACATTCATAGGAACCTGACAAGTTTGGAGCAAAATTTGAGACCCATACACACACATCAAGAGTAAGGATTGAAATTCACCCCCCCAGAAAAGAAATACCACATTGACGATAAACGAAACAAACCTTGACGAATCCCAACAACAAATTCACAAACAAAAACTCGGCTGGGAAACACGTGGAGTTTCAGGTGGTTTCAAATTCACCAACCCCAAACACGGCACTAGGGGGTGGCAGGATATAAACTCCCAAGTGTTATGTATATAAATAGTTATACCCTCTGGTAATCTAACATAGCAATGGAACATCCACCATTTGAAGATGTATTTCCTATTCAAGATGGGGATTTTCCATTGCTATGTTTGTTTACCGGAGGGTAAGTTATAAGCATTAGGATTAGGATCAACACTGGTTTTGCTGTAACCTAAACATAACCCCTTTGTACCTGGAAATTTCTTTTCAATCTACCTCCATGTTTGTTGAGTTTCCATAGCTAAGCTAATCTTCACAAAAAGAAACACGCACACACAGACACACAATTTTAGAGGGATTGTTCTTCGTACATTCAACTCCTTCCTGCGAAAAAAGTTCCAAAATTGCAACATTCCCAGCTTTCTCAAGATCATGGGAGCAAGAAACAACCGTTGTCCGAGGTAGGTCCACAACAGGGAAAAACCAGCGATTGGACTGCAGATTTGAGAAAAACTAGTTGGTGGTTTCAACCCATTTGAAAAATATAATATCGTACTGAAACTTCCAAAATATTTGAAACCACCAGCCAGCTAAACTTAGGCCCCCTGCTAAAAAGGTTTGACTTTTGGTGGACTACACTTAAGACCTCACTAAACTCAAAGGGGCTGCTTAAATACCATTCAAAAAAGTTGCAAGAATCATCCCAAGCTCCATATTGTGACGAAAAACATGCCAATAAATATCTATCGTGCTTCAATGAACAATACCACCTGTTACAAATCAACATCTTCCAGGAAATCATCCTCAAACAAGCACGTACCCTGGACTCCATGGTTTGACTCGGATAACATGGGAAGTGACAAAAAAAACACGTCAACCATTCCCAATCAATATCCAACCAGTCCAGTCATCAAATCCGGATAAATCCGGGCAAGGATTCGTGATTTTGGATGATATTGGCAGATTTTGGCAGATGTGGCATGGGGAGGGGGGTTACCCTTGGATTTCCATACAGTGATCTGGAGGTTCTCCACCCTGGAAAATTACCATGGAACCCGAAGTCATGGAGGTTTGGTTCAGATGATTTTTCTTTTCAATGTAGGTGATTTCTAGGTTCCAGCCGTTCATGTTCATTGGTGTAGAACTTGTGACTTTTTTTGGTGAGTTGAAACCAGAATAACACCACCACCAGTACGTGTTTTTAGGCATTTGCAACAATACTTGGCTAGTCACGGCTAGTCTGTTATTACGCGTGCAGCTCACACCCCCGTGTTTTTGCGATGATAGTCAGATCAACATAACATAAAATATGCCGCATATCAACTCCAATCAAAAGGGACAGAACTTATGAGTGTCCACTGATAGAATAAACAAGCAAAGGAGTTGCGACCATACATGAAAAGAACCTGGTTGTAGCAATGGTCAAAGTGAAATCATCGGGTCTGCAGTTCATATGCATCTATTGAATTATTGTTGATGCTTCCAGGTCCAAACTGTTTCCTTTCAATCACCAGCTAGTTCATGTAGTGCAGTATTACATTGGAAGTATAATAATACAACCAACTTCGAACCACTGAATCTAAACAAACAAACCATTTTTCTGGGGAAATCTTACAGGTCCAGCAGTTAACAGCGGCAAACTTTGAGGATTGGCATCTTGGGACCAAAAGTGATCACTTTTTTGGCAAACTAACATGGCAAGCTAGAAATCTTACATGACAAACTATTAGGAAGTACATCTACACAAAAACAAAAAAAACATGCATTTTCCAGCCAGCTCTGTTCTTTTTAACGCTGGTTTTGAGTCATACATATGTCAATGTCTACTCCTTTCCCGGATTTCCGGATGTTCAAAGTGTTCCCCAATGCCAACCCGCGCCGACTTAGTCGCGGGAGGACAGGGTTTTCGGCGTTTGGGGGAGTTTTCGCCCGACGCTGTGGAATCTGCCGACGTCTTGACGATTGAGAAGACTTGAATCAAGATTCCCTTATAGTGCAAGTGTGGAACCCTAAGAATCCAATCACCTGATCGACAATGCTTCGGGATGAAAAAACATGCATCCTTTGCATTTGGTTTTTTTCCTATAAGACATACATGGATTTTTTATATGAAAATTACTCCCCATGGCAAAGGAAAATACCCTTGTTCAGATCAAAATGCATCTGCAAGTGGTCCATTGCCCAGTGCTGTGTTTGTTCACCAGGACGTACATAGTAACGTAGTTTCTCCACGACAAATCCATTTTTTCAACAATCAAAGCGAAGACAACAAGTTGTGGCACATGTTCGGCCGACTACCATTTCAGCAGGCAATGTTCACCAACAGCAGCAGCCACAACAACAACAACAACAACAACTGCTACTGCTACTGCTACTGCTACTGCTACTGCTACTGCTACTGCTACTGCTACTGCTACTGCTACTGCTACTGCTACTGCTACTGCTACTGCTACTGCTCCTACTCCTACTCCTACTCCTATTCCTACTCCTACTCCTACTACTACTACTACTACTACTACTACTCCTACTACTCCTACTACTCCTACTACTCCTACTACTACTACTACTACTACTACTACTACTACTACTACTACTACTACTGCATCATATACTTCAGCGGAAACATAAACAAGAAAAATAATCACTATCAGTACTCCAACAAGAGAGTAAAAACCATACAACACCACCAAAAACTAGATGAAATCATAACTAGTTGGTGGTTTCAACCCCTTTGAAAAATATTAGTCAAAATGGGAATCTTCCCCAAATAGGGGTGAAAATAAAACATATTTGAATTGCCACCACCTAGATAATCTCTTCAGTCCCAACCATCGTCTTGATGATTTTACTTCTTGAGCCTGGCTCAAGTGTTTCTGTCTTCCATCGATCCCTGCAGGAAAAATCAGTAAGCATGCTGAAGGCCGGTATTGCACCACAGAAGTCAATCAACCACGAGTGCAAAATGTATATAAATCTAGAGAGACTTTTCACTTTTCACAATCAAGAAACATAGACTTAGAACTTGAAAAAGTTAGAATTCTGTACTGGACACAGTAAGATGCTGTAAATTTGATATTGCACATATTCATCATGTATTGAGTGTACATCAAAATATGTATACAAATATATATGTCCATAATTTATGCCCAAAAAAGTGGAGACGGTACATACAAAACCAATTAACTTCAACAAACACCTTCTCGATTCTTTGATTCGGTGAAAAAAAGCCTTCTCGTGACGTGACGTCGGCGGGTCGGAATCTCTGGAATTTCTGGGTGAATTTGGCGGCTAAAACAAGGTATAATGCAAAGTTACCCATCTTTGATATTTGATACCTTGGGATGTCCCTAAAAATGGGATATAGGGATATAACCCAATTACTAAGCTTTTAGTAACTTCCTGGGACATCCTGGTACCTTCATCTTAGGCTCTGCCTAAACACTGTAACCATGAAGGGTGATAGGGTCCTTTAATAAACATTAATAAATCACTTACCAACTGTGAGCCGAGGTTTTGGCAACCCCTAATCTTCACCATTCGTGATCAATTCCTGACACAACTAGTGGAAACTGCTGGGTCCACGTCACTCAAAACATCTAAAACCCATCTAAAAAATTCACATCAAGAATTGCCAGTCCCATGGCTTTCCCTCGAAAGCTGTGGGTTTCCCTCACGTTTTGCAGAGTTGTTCTCGGGTTTCCTTCTAAAGGTAGTCTGACTTTTGTGAAATACTGTTGATGGAAGAAATCCTGCACCAGTTGAGGTTGGTAGTTTTTCCCATTACTTGCAAGATTTTATACATCCCAGGAGGTTGTTTGGGATTTCTTCCATCAACAGTAGTAAAGCTCAAAAAAAAAAACGTTTAAGGACATTCTGCAGCAATTCCATTACCCCGCTTTCAATTATTTCCGGTCGTAGTATGTCGCAATGGAATTGATAAACGATTCAGGGGCAAACTGGATATACACTAAACAAGATATATGTGAGATGTATGTGAGATGATTTTCCTTTTGCTGATTGGTGGGATATGTTAGATCCCCGGAGGGTAAACTTCCGGGAAGTTAAATCATGTTTTTCGGTTTGAAAACAAAAGGCGACCCGAGGCCAATAAAATCTCACCCAGCCATCCGATGACGAGATCACTAGGAATTGCCCAACAAAGCCCAGGCCATCAAACGAGCCTGCGGGGCTACGGTCAGCAAGATTCAGGGTTTTATACAGAACCCCCAGTGCTCCAAATACCCTGTCAGGTTCGGTGTTTAGGTACCCAAAACCCACTCCAAAACCACCACTGCAGAAGGGTCCCATTGGAGCATAAGGGAGAAGTCGTATTTAAAGTCAGATTCCAAGTGTCCGAAAAAAATGGATTCCTGGAAACTCTTGACGCCAACCTTCACCTGGCTGATCTGGCTGAACTGTCTGTGAAAGTTTCACATACCCATAGGATCCATGTGGGATTTTGTAGGGTAAAGATGGTACATGGATCCTAGATATGTCATCTGGGTAAACTCTAATTCCTCTTCCAGTAAAAAAAAATAATTCATTGAAGGAATATTGTTGGACAGTGTCGCGAGAGAAGTTCATTTCGATGTGATATAAAAGATTTTTATATGTCTGTAAATATATATATATATACATATGAGCAATTTACTTTAAGATCGAAAAACAGAACTTAATGCGCATGCTGGGAGAATTCCCTGAGTATAACAACCTCACGAAAACGATTTGTACGACTCCATACCCTCTCAACCTCATCAGAGATTTTTTGTATATC
This sequence comes from Breviolum minutum Mf 1.05b.01, assembly GCA_000507305.1. Taxonomy (NCBI): domain Eukaryota; class Dinophyceae; order Suessiales; family Symbiodiniaceae; genus Breviolum; species Breviolum minutum. Next base: position 79,830 of record DF239398.1, on the reverse strand, counting down.
CCATACAATCCATGTATGGCAAATTTACCTACATGAATGGTTGTTTTTTTTGGTAGATGTAGGTAAATATACTATACATGGATGCTATGGATATCATTCTTCAATTTCTTCATCCATTTTTGTTTCTCCCTCTTCGTTTTCAAAAACACCCGTTTTCTCTGACCCGTCTGTCCTTAGAGGCAAACCACTTGGGTCTCGCAGTGAAGGATGCAAGCACCCTTGGGTGAAGATGGCATCAGCTCGGAGGTTGTTCGGCCCTCAAAACCGCGGAGCCCATTGGGTTGGAAGTGTCAAGGGATTCTGGGATGCATGGCGCTTCATGGCCTACCAAAACACACAAAAAAACACAGAAACATAACCCTAGTCTTCCAAATACCTTGTGAGTAGGTGTTTGAACCCAGAAACATCCCCTGAGAAGGCCTTTAGGGGGTCCAAATACCGACTCACAAGGTATTTGGGGGATTTTGGAAGACTCGGGTAAGATACATATATAAGTAATTTTACATATGAACTAATACCCAAATGTATATAGGTAAAATCGGATGGGAATATTTATTCAAGCCGTGTCCCATTTTTCACCGAAATCATATATACCTACATACACTATACATGGAGCATCTGGGTTGTGGTAGAAACTGTGGTTAATACAAGGCATCATTCGTGGATAGGCAGGATACAGTGGTGATTTATTGATTAACCCCCTGTGGTCTGTGCCATGATTGGACAAGGGTTTTCAGCACAGGAAGCTTGTCAAGTCGCTGTTTCAAGAAAGGAAATGTGTGTGCAGTGTCATCTCTGTTGATCATGTCATGTATGCGATTGATGGCAAAAAACAAACAAGTGGACGGACAAATATGACAATTTAATTTGGATAGAACGGAAAGAGTAGAGTACATAGATACTATGATACTACACTTATCAAATACTCTAACTGCATTCCATAAGTCCTATATGTACGTTCGATCCTTAAATGCATTAGATGCCTGAGATTTGATACAAAGGGCAAATAGACAAGCCTGCACACAACAATGAAAACACATAGAAACCACCACCAATAAACAAACACACAAACAAATCACGCGATTGGTTTCCAAAAATGCCACTCTGAGTCGGCCTATGAAAAATGCAATATCTTAAACCACTTTGATGACTTCGTACTCATGTAAAGAGAGAGAAACAACTCATAGGATGATAGCACCATGTTTCATGGAACTATCCTAGTATTTCCATTTCTATTGCACTTTTTGAATCACTTCTGGTACTCCCTTTGCATATAACTCTAAACAAAGCCCCTGTAACACTGTATTTACCATGTTCCACCATATATACCCATGGCAATATCATTTCCCAATAGTTCTAATCATACAATGATCCCTCTATACCGAGCCAAAAATGAAAATGCAACTTCTTCTCGATCAATCCTTAAATCCATGATCAAGTCACTGCAATCAAAGTGGAAGGCACAGTGGAAGGCAAAGTGGAAGGCGTGGTGTGTCTGGACCACGTGGGGACCGGCATGGGTGTCGTGTGTCTCAAGAATGAGGCGTCGGTGTTCGAAACGTTCCTGCGCGGTGCCAAAAAAAAAGAAAACAAAAAACGACAGCAGAGAGACAGAGAGAGCGACTTGTTCAAGCACTTTGTCAGGTGATCACAAGGATTGAGTTTCAATCAGAGCGTTGCCATTGGTGAAATGTAGTTGTTGTTCTTTTTGAGTGATTGTTTTCGGGAGGTCTCAGTGGTACAGATCTTAAAAAAACATTTCAGCGGGTGGTTGGTGGAGGGTTCCACCAATGAGGCTTCTGGATCTTCTGGACATGATATACAAGGTGGGCCCCTACCAGTTCTGAATAGGGTTATAACGCCACTTATAGGCGTTATAAGTGGCGTTATAACTCCAGTTACCCATTTATGAGGCGCCACTTGCAGAAAGTCACCAACCTTTTCTATACCAATTGCTACATCCAATGACTAAACTTAGGTGACTTTGAAAGTATTCTCTAAGGATCCAATCACCTTGTCAGATGATGATTGGGGTGTATAGATCACCTCCTCAGCCAGGTATTTAGCTTCCATTACCATTCTCAGAAGGTGAGCCAGGATCCCTGGGGATTGACAATGCGTACACATCTTGAAACAAATACTTGCATGTATACCTGGCTGAATGATGATATGAGTTTTTTTGTATGTATAAAAAATATATCCAACCAGGACTTCCCTAAAATAAGTGGGTAATCCACGGAATTTCGTGGAAAGAAATCACCATTCGTTGGTTACATATAGCCGAGAAAATTCGAAATTATTCACCAACCCGGCTTTCCCTGCGCAAGCTTTGCAAGGCACAACATATCCACAGACTGTCGACGACACTTTCAGAAAAAATGTGGGAGGTGAACCAGAATTACTAAATTACGTTGCACAAGACCACAACCCATAGGGTCCATGTATGGTATATTTATATATATATATATACATTTGCCATAGAAATCAACTAAATGTAGGTAAATATACCATACATGGATCGTATGGGCAATGCGAAAAACAAAATTCCCATAGCCATAACAGCTTTTCTTCCAGCGGGATTCCATCAGAGATAATGGCGGAGATTAACGCTGGAGTAGTGGTGGGATTAACGATGTGGCTTCTACAATGGACGATTTCAAATTGAACCAAGGGTAGCATTTAGTGACCCAAAGAATCACCGTTTCTTTGCGCCTGTACGCATGAACGTGTTTGCATATACACCAATTGAAATTGAGAATTGAAATAGCATGATGACACGCGTCTGCACGAAGCATATGCTGTTATAACAATCTCTACACGGGACACTACATTCTTCAAGATTCTTCAAATGAGCCACGAAAAACACCCTGGGTGGTTGGGTTATATAGGGGACTATACTACCCAAATATAAATAAACCATTATAAGGATCCCTATTAACCCACCACAAAAACAGAAAATAGGAGGGAGAATTGCTCTCTTAATCATTTTGGTCCTTCCTTTCAGGAAATGGTTAATTGCATGGTGCTTAAGGTGAGTGGGATTATCACATGCGAAAATGCTAAGCACCAAATTTGATCACCTACCAACTGACCCTTGCCCAATAGGTATTGCACTCAGGTACAATATAACTCACAAAAAAACAAGCTTGGTGTGTCTTATGTTCACACTTCTGGGTAAAACATATCTATACGTCACCAGGGTTCAACTCAACTGCAGGGATAAAGTTTACTGTTTACATATACCCAAAGGATCCATGTCAAATGCAGGGAATATTTACCAAGCCATTTCCCCATTGTTCATGTGGCCATGTTTCACTTTTTATGTAGGTATTATCATATACCACGCATGGAGCGTCTGGGTTTGAACATTCCAACTGTTACTAATAAAAAAACAGTAGGACATTCCTTAATCTTACATAATTCAACCAACCGGACAAACTCTTGGGGTCCCCTTTCCGTTCCCCTTTTTGGTTCGCTCACGATTATGAGCTTAGTGGAACCAAAATCCAGCAGTAGCATTTTATGAAATACTGATTGGATCTGATTCTTTTATATATGAAGTTTATGTGGGTGAATCGACCCAAATGACAAACTCCTAAAATCCCACAGAAATATAAATCATTCATCTTTACCAGGAAACCACATATTTATATATATATATAGAGAGAGAGAGAGATTAGTGAAACACACCTATAATCTATATCAAGGTTCCACAATACAATCGATAAAGGCTCATGCTGCACATATGTAAAAATATATTAGTACAGTCACTCTATAGAGAACTGAGAAAAATCTAGGAAAATATTCATCCCCTAAAGCAACTGTATACATATATATACCTAGAATCCAACTGACCTCTATTGTTGAAGGTCAACCCTCTAAAATAAAGCCTTTTCCAATCAAAAACAAGGGGCCTCGTTTGGGTTCTAGGTAGACACAAAAAACATGCATGCGTTATGCATGTATTATATATCCCTCAACATCCAGGCAACAAGCAAGTCCACCGAATCTCCACCGAATCGTCCAAGGCACTGCACGGCGTTGCCGTCAGAGTTGCATGACGCCACACGTCCTGAGGGAAGGATGACAATATGGGCCACTGAAAGAAATCGGGTTGGGATACATGGATTTTATTAGATTTTTTTGAGCCATAACCTGTAATATGCAGAACCCTCTCTCTTAGAGATTCCCAGACATTCTCTGAACCACTCTAAACATCTCGAAACCTCTCTAAACCACTCCAAACCTCTCTAAACAACTCTAAAATGCTCTAAAACGATTGATTCATTGTCCCATTAGAGTTGTTTAGAATATATCGGTTTAGAGCATTTTAGAGTTGTTTAGAGAGGTTTAGAGATGTTTTGTTTAGAGTGGTTTAGAGAGGTTTAGAAAGGTTGAGAGTGGTTTAGAGATGCTTAGAATGTTTTAGAGTATGCCTGGGAATCTCTAAGAGTGAAGGTTATGCATGTAAAGGTTATGGCAAACACCTCTATGAGATTTATTTGATTCCTAGATATACTGTTGATGGAAGAAATCCTGCACCAGTTGAGGTTGGTAGTGTTTCCCATTAGTTACAGGGTTTTATACATCCCAGGTGGTGCAGGATTTCTTCCATCAACAATACCTTATAAGAATGCCATTGAGGGTGATTTTTCATTTGGATTTGCTCTAGGATAAAATATGTCATTTTACAACTGCCACTTACTGTAGCTGATTTTACCTCAACTTTTATTGTATTTCGGGATAATTTGAGGTATAGTTCTATGTTAAGAATGTGATATTCACCCATTAAAAAAAAATCCTATGGGTGCGAACCCCCACGCAGTAACAAATGGCCAACCATTTCGACGAAACGGTTTCACCCTAAGGGTTTCCCCAGAACTGGCATCTGCAAAAGATCAATCCCCAGAGCAACAAACAAAATCAACAACTTCATGCTCTTTTCGAAGCGTGGATTGAACTTTTGAGGGCAAGGTATAAGATACATAACTTGGCAAATTACTATAATTGCTAACCCTGAATTAAGGTAGTTTTGGGGGGAGTCCCTTACTCAACCACCATTTGGGGTGACATCGGCTGAAGTCGCTATAATTTGCACAGATATTATAAGATTGATGAACCTGATGATACTTCTTGGTTGCAAACAATAGGATGTGTGATCCTTCTGTTCGCACAAGCTGGATGCAGTCACTGACAACCAAAAAAAAACGTAACGTAACTGATAGCGTCCAAAAAAACTGGGGTCGGAAAAACATAGACAATTGGATTGTTTGGGACAAAATGACATACCTGCACAATCCATGTATGGTATATACCTACATTTGGTGATTTTTAAGATAAGTGTAGGTAAAGATACATGGATCCTATGGGATATTAATAGATGTGAGCTGTTAAGTGTAAGGTTTGTACACGGGCCCTCTTTCGGTATATTGAATGGCTTCCCATCTTCTGCCAAAGCAATTCGTCAGCAACAGTTGCGGCAAAGATCCCGAATCTAAATAATCTAAATATTTACATTTCCCCCTGAAGATGGCCATGTTCCACCTAATTTAGGTGTAATGTATAATTACATATAGGATACATGGAGCATCTGGGTTTGAACCTTTGAGCTGGTTATATGATACGTCTGAAACAATAGCCACGTCTGAAAAATAACCACCCTGGAAACCTGTTTCTTTGAAAAATGGAATCGTTTCCGCAGTACGACATCTCCATCCACTCGTAAAAGACTCTTTTTTCGGGGGTTCTGTCACCAGTATGTGATCCACCAATCATGCCGTCAATGAAAAATCCACTACACAAGGCGTCAATACATCTACAAAGAATACACAATCAGTCAACAAAAACATATTTCCCACCACCACTTCATCGTTTGGGGGTGTTACTACTCACTACTCCACGTTGGTAGACTCCACGCACCCCGTGGATAAAACAACAGTTTTCCAATCATCATACAATGGGTACATAGTGGTAAACAAATATGTATATATTCCCATAGGATCCATGTATGGTATATTTACCTACATTTACCATAAATTCATGATACATGTAGGTAAATATTCCATGCATGGATCCTATGGGATTTAAAGATGGATCAGAGATGGATGGTAGTTTATCGTGCCATTTTCTGACTTCCCACATTTCTGAAGCATCACCAGTATGACAAACATGGGGGTCTTCATGAGGACGAATCTAACGGTGAATTCCCTTGGTCCCGGTGGATTGCATACATTGAAGCGGGAACAAAACCATGAAACTCATCAATGCATCAATGCCACGTTACAGCGTGACAATACATCTACATCGCATCTACATCTGCATCATCATCATCCCCACCATCACCATCACCATCATATCCATCATGATCATCATCATGCAAGCTGCAACCCCCACCCACGGAGTTGTAGGATATTGGACTTCAAAATTCTTCAAACATCTTTTTCTCTTGTACGGCTCATCCCTGGCTCCCTTCTGGTCAAGAGACGCACGGCGTTCCTCAGGGTGATGAAGCCGGCAACGGTTTGGAATGTGTCCGCTGGACAAGGTGGGGCTCCTACGATCCTTATAAATGGAGTTGTGGGGCCCCAATAAATGGCTGGGAGGGTGGAGCGGCTTACCACCTAACAATATACTTCCCCTTCCTGGAGACCCTTCTTTGACAAGGGCTGTCATGTTTAAATTTCTAAGCGTTGGAATTATGGGCGGGGGTGGTGCTGTTTTTTCTTGAAGTCCCGGAGACATTTGTTTTTTAAAGCCTTTGTTACCTTCCATCAGATTGGTTGGTTTCGTAGGGATTCTTATAGTGGCTCATTATAAACTAGTTGGTGGTTTCAACCCATCTGAAAAATATGATCGTCAAAATGGGAATCTTCCCCAAGTAGGGGTGAACATAAAAATATTTGAGTTGCCACCACCTAGTCAACCCCATATATCTGGGTAGTAAAATCTACAGCCAAACAGAAGACACCAGGGCTTTGGTCACTGCCAAACTTTTCAAAAGGCCACCTCGAAGGTGGGTCCCAAAACACCTGTCATAAATGGAGTTATAAGTACTTATAACCCCTATATATGGCTTTATAAATGGGTAAGTGGGGTTACTGTATATTAAATATAACCCCATATTAAAGTGGAGTTATTTCACCCCACTTCGTAAAAACCTGGTGACTTTGGGCCCACCTTGGTTGGGTATCCATTTTTTCAAATCCCAGGTTCTCCAAACGATCCTGTTCCTCAGCCTGTACCGGGGCGGACAATGCTGGGTCCCAGGAACTCCAAGGAGTTCGTTTGTTCAAATTTGTCAAGCTCGGTGACTCATGGAACTTGCAAACCCCTCCGGTAAACTAACATAGCAATGGAAAATCCCCCATTTGAAGATGTATTTCCTATTGGACAAGGTGAATTTCCATTGCCATGTTAGTTTACTGGAGAGTAATTTAAACTTGCACCCCCCCGAAGTTTCACATAGCCAATCAACAGGTACCGAACCCCAAAAGGAAAGTAGTAAGTTGTCTTCCAACTTCCAACCATACGTTTTCAGGGGCTATGTTTTAAACGTTGCATGTGTATCTAATATACAGTATACAGATTACAGATTCAAACGCACGTATTCGTTTTGATGTACATCCAACTTCAACTGGACATTTCTTTTGGTGTGCCACAATGCAATTCAATTGGTTGTTGTTCGTTGCCTCTAATGAATGGATTATTATATAATAATGATATGATGCTAGTAACTACGTTTTTGGTTGCTTATTTCTTATTCAACACCCTTTCTATGTATTCCCCTGTAAAAATCTGTAAAAGCTCTCTCCACCGCTGGTGAGGCAATCATCACCATGTCACTAGGAAAAAAACACTTCAACTGCATCTTCCTTTCGATGTGGCAAAAATGGATCAAATATTTGGATGATACTGTTGATGCTTCAGAAATCAGGCGATCACCACTTGAGGTTGGTAGTTCATCCCAATATTTACAATGGTTTTTACATCCAAAGGGTGGTTGTTTCGGATTTCTGAACAATCAATGTGATGCCACCATCCCAAATGGAGTGAGTCAAAGAGCCAAAAAACCGAAAATAGGCCAAAATGCACAAGAAAGTTCATCTTTTTGGGGTATATGATGGGTATATGGGCAATAAAAAGGGAATATGGGTAGATAAAAAAACTACCAGACGGATTGAACATTTTCCAGGGGCAAACTTACCTGTTAGTTTCAGCTCATAGTCATCATCATCATCATCATCATCATCATCATCATCATAATCATCATCATCATCCTCATCCTCATCGCCATCATCATCATCATCATCATCATCATCATCATCATCATCATCATCATCATCATGCAATCCCTACCTATAAATTATATGATACATGATTCAATGATCATCTCACAAATGCTGGGTGGACCACCGAAAGGATTTTTTCTTCGCACCTTCATATCCTTCTTGGCTCTGCTTTTCTCAATGGATTTTACGAAGCTTTCAGGATCCCTCAGGTGAACGGCCGTCCGTTTCGGACGACGAATTGGCTTGGGCAAATGGGCTTCACAGCACATGTGTTTTTTGGGAAATACAACAAACACACACGGTGGGGACATCTTTCCTATGAAAAGATTTGGAATTAGATGATCCAAATTGAGATACTAAGAATACTTCAACTCAAAAAATACAGGTCTGGTTGGTGGTTTCAGCCCATCTGAAAAATATGCAAAAGTCAAATTAGATCATTTCCAAAGGGATCTGGGGCGAAAATAAGAAATCATTAAACCACCACCCAGCATTGATACATCTGGGCAAGTTCTTTTAAAGTGGCACCCGGATTGGTGCCCTTGTGTGAAGGTCAATTTAGTTCGCATAGGATCCATGTATGGTATATATATATATATACACACACGCCTAGAACCTAAATGACACTTGTTTTGATTGGAAAAGGCCTTATTTTAGAGGGTTGACCTTCAAAAATAGAGGTCAGCGGCGTTCTAGGTATGTATACATGCATGTAGATACCTACATTTGCTTGGTCTTTATGGCAAATGTAGGAAACTATTCTCTACATGGAGCATCTGGGCTAGCTGGTAGAATGAACCACCCCTTTCAACATAAATATGCTCGTCAAATTGGATCATCTTTTCAGGTAGAGGCTCAGGTGACATTTTGAACGTATCTTTGAAACCACCAACTAAATACTCTCAAGATATCCTTTTCCATTTGGATTTTTTGTTGTTGAGGTTCCCAGCCATAGCTTTCTGGGGCTGGGAATACATGTTTCTGTTTAAGTATGTTTAAGTGACATAGCTGGCTGGAAAATCAAGCCAAATTGATATATCTTCGATTCATTGGGGGGTCTAAATCCTCCAGTGGTTCACTCTGAAAGGGACGATTGCAGGATGCAACAGAGGGATGATGTGATAATAATGGGTGCCTATATAAACACATCATCTCTTAGGGATCATGAGCACCATCACAGTGGAAAATACTTACAGTATTTGCGGTCAGTATGGGAAAATTATCGTCATCCATGGCGGTCCAATGTTCTCATCAGGATGCTTACAGTGCTACAATGTCCAGGAATCATCCAGGAACTTTACTTGGTCCCACCAGGCTGAAACAGAAGTTCCCCGGAAAAAAACCTGAAAAACATGACTGTCTTTGCACCATAACAACCTCCTGCAAGTTCCCTATCCAAAACAGTCAATGTATGTCTATCTATGTTTACTCCTAAACTACCCAAATGTAGGTAAATAGATCTTACATTGACTATCTGGATGCGACTTTTTGTTGATGTCCTCAAGAGAAGGCACGTGTGCAAGCCATCGAGGAATTCCTTAAACATTGTTGCGTGCTCCTCTCCTTTGCCTACAACAAAGTGGCAAGAGCTTGGATCATGATTGGTGCTGAAAGTTTGAGCCCTGGATGATGGGCCCCTGGAATACTCATAATTGTTGATAATTTACCAATATACATAAATAGTATTAATATTACCAATATATCTGGCTGCTGGCTCTACAGTTGATTTCATCAATCGCTGAACTCAGGCTTTGTTGAAGTAGACTCTGACCACCATTCACCACCAACTCACGTTGATTCCGGAGATACACTCCCTGAAACTAACATGGAAGGTGATTGAACATCCCAATCATTATCTGAGAATATGACGATCGATGCCCAGGGGATAATTGGCCAAGCCAAATTCAGGCCAGTCGTGAAATGAAGTGGGCCGAGGTCGTTCTAGTCTCCCCTTTTTTTGGTCGAATCAAAAAGCCGAGAATTTTGGTCAATTCAACATCACCAATCTTCCCAATCTTCCCCCCATCGCCTGTCAGAGCTTGAGTTTTGGGCTTTCCCAATCCATGGCGTTGTCCCCAAGTCCTCATTTGGGGTCCCGCTGCTCGGACTCGCGACGCACGTCTTGCGTCTTGCGCGTTTTTGAGCCGCGATATATACCTGCGGGGATCAGGTTTGGTTCTGAATGCCGTAGATTCCACTTGTGGGTTGTCAGATTGGTGCCTTAACTCAAAGGATCCATGGACGGTTCCAGTGTATTTCCCTACCAATTACCATCCAACATCAACCTATATGGGGTAAATATACCAGTCCCATTATGGCAAGATTTACCTCCAATTCCGGTAAATCATCCTATGGGTAATGTTAAGGATGCTTACCTGATTACCCTTACCTTAATCCGTTTTGGCAAGCATCAAACCGGGGAAGGTTGGTGATTTACTATCCCTGGCAGTTGTAAAGACGAGTTCTTACTCGCAAATGTGCACATCACAAAAAGAATAGTAAAGCAGTAAACCACCAACAGTTACCGCTAACCACCCATTGGCTGTATCCGTTTTGCACGATTGTTTTTTTTTTCGCGTGAATATAACACCTCAGCCATTGACATGTTTGAGCCTTTTGACAAATATGTAACATGTAGGTTATCACAGCTCATGCAGTTGGATCCCTTGCCTGTTCTTAGTCCAAGATATCGACCGTGGCTAACGGCTAACTTTTGAGGCCTGCCCTTTTGATCATACAGTTGATGTGATTGGCATGTTGAACCATACATTTACCAAAGTTCATGTACTTGTTGTTGAGCAAAGTTCGTCTGTACACATTCCACATAGATATCATAGATCTCCATGGAACATATCTTTATGTGGATGTTTCCGAAAATAAGGGTACCCCCAAATCATCCAATCTAATAATTTAATAGGGTTTTCCATTATTTTCACCATCCATTTTGGGGTACTGAATATTTTTGGAAACACCCATGTAACAAATGTCAAAGGAAAATGTCTGGTACCCTTGGGATGGTACCCTTGCTGTTTAACGCCCCCGAGAAGCCCTTTAAAAGGGGATATACCCAATACAAAGGCCCTACATAAGGTGTATATGGGGTTGATTATTAAGGGTACCATCCCAAGGGTACCACCATTTTCCCTATGAAAATGGAATATTGTGGCGTGCCTTTTGGTATCTTTTTTGTTTTCCATGCATGAAGAACTCAAGGATCGATTGCGAAAGTTTCAACCCATGCGGAAGTGAAAACCCCCAAATACGGGTGAACACGATGAACATTCGAAACAAGCATCTGTGAAACTACCACCGTAGTACTATAGTAAAAGTTGTTTCTTTTAATCAAGTCCCTATAATGTGGTAGTTAATACAAATAACTAAGATAACCAGGATTTAGATCACGACTCAAATCACTTATAGTAGTAGCTACTGCCCTCTTTCAGGTCGAGAACATTGCGTCCACTCTTTTTGTCTCAGGTGAGTCGGTGCTTGCTGAAAATGTTGACACGAAGCACATGAAGCAGCTTGGCAGCTGCTTCTCTGCGCTAAGGGTCGTCCGGGTCGCCCTCAGTGCTGCCACCTTAATGTAGAGAACTTTCAGCACTTGAATAAGCAAGAGTGAGTTGTATCAGTGCTAGTTTTGCAACATGCATTACTTTTGTACTTCAGGAATGAAGTTTTCCCAAATTTCATCGCACCCAAACCCAGGAATGTTCATGCAACACCAGTCACCTTGGGGGGTGAACCGGGGGCGTATTTATTCGCCCCTTGGCAGGGATTTCAGGAAATCAATCGGCGGTGTCACACCTGCAAACATTGCCAACAGGGGGACTTTGAGATTGAATTCAGATTCAGGGTTGCGGGAGTTGTATTTTGGCTCCCTATGGGAGGTAGACAATTCATGGAAATGCTGAAAAGATCAAAGCCACAAAGAAATCAAAGAATCGCTCCCTCATTAGCTGCAGGGAAACAAATGGACGGACATGCAGCAGGGTTTTTTTGTCCGAAAAGAATTGCTTCTGCCCTTCACGTAGGTCCAAAGTTCATATTATACTTTGCCTAGTGGTTGGTTGAAAGATCAGACTTTGTACATCTCTTAGTTGGGGGATCAATCAAAGCAAACAGAATCCAGGCAACGATAAACTGAGGGCCGAAGGTTGCTGGGGGCCGATCGATCGGCCGAAAAGAGGCGGGCGTTTTAAGATACACCACAAGAGATGCACCTCTTTTTTCTGTGATTCAAACACTGCATGCTGCCAAAGTGCCTTTGGGTCAAACATTTTTGTCCAAAAGTTGATTGAAGGATTCCATCAAGGTGAATGTACACCCCGGAAATTTAACATGGAACCTGAAAATAAGTCCCTGGAAANGTTCCTTTTCAAACAGGTGATTTTCAGGTTCCATGTTAAATTTCGGGGTGTAGATGATATTTTCATAAGGGATTCACCAAACCATAACGCTACCATAACGCTCCCAAAACACCGAGGGGTTCGGCGTCTGAACACAAAGTGGTTATGAATTCGTTACCCCCGAAAAAACGAACATGGCGAGCCTTGCTGGAAAATCCACCATGAATGAAGATTTGTATATTTGTCCTATTGGAAATAGGGATTTTCCAGATTGCCATTTTTGTGGGTGGTATATGATCGGTATATTATATAAAACTCCTCAGATGTTTAATTATGAGGTGTCAAATTGCATTATTATAGTTCTTTCATATTGCCTCATTGTTAAATGTTGTTGTGACAGGGGACAATACGTGTTTAAACTAATTAGTCAAATGACATCATCCCTGTTTAAAGGGAGCACTCCTTATAGGTGCACTTTGGCTGTTCAGCTTGCATTCAACATCCCTGCTGTGTAGCATCAAGAATGTCACTGTGAAAGTAAAAAGGAATACCACCATCCCCCGAGGCCGAGGCCCCAAAATCCGAAAACAAACATGACAGCAGTCCAATTGGAAAACATGCATGACTTTGGCATTACTGAAAAATATCCCTGGAAAAAAAAACATACATGGTCTTTAAGATATAGAAAGTATCATCCCGAAATATCCCGAATCATCCCCACTTCAAAGAATACTTAGTAACTAATTAAACAAGAAACAGCACTTATTTCCTTGAAACCAGCACTTTGGTGTAAATTCATCGAGCACGCAATGCTGACGTTTGCTCCCCGCCCCTCGGTCTGCTCATCGACCGAGGGATCCGGCGGGGTGTGGCCGTGAAACTCTCCAAATGGCGACGTGGTGTTTGTTCGATCTCCTTCAGGATGTAAAAAATCATGTTGAATTACATATATTCCTAACTGAGAGAGGTAAGGACTAAAGCCACGGATCCTTATCGGATTGTTGTGAAATCTAAATCAGTATCTAAAAGAATACATATATATATATATATACATATGGTCACCCCCCCCAAGATCTACCTATCACATTTTTATATATTTATACGTGCATATGCTCAGTGTAAACTGTTCAACCATAATGCTGGTTTCCCAAAAACACAAAAGTTTTGGGATGGAGCTCCTAAAAGCACCAGGATCAATGTATGGTGTACCTAAATTCAGATAACTCTTTGGTACATAAATGTATATGTAAACAAAAAACGGTACACCTACGGCGGGGTTGTTGTGGGATATAAATATCTATAATCTATAAATCAAATTTTGTCAATTTCTATTTTTTGAAAGCCATCCGAAAAAAAGATAACGACAGTAAAAGTCAATGATTTTGTCTTTCACACCCATGTCGCGGAACCTCTTTTTTTGCACAAAAAAAAGGGGCAACGGACGTGACCATTTGATCATCTCAAAAGCCATAGAGTTCCACGAACTGCTCCGCAAAGCCGGTGAACCTTTTGGAAGCAACAAAACCTTCCCAACAAACAGATTGCGAACGGACGGTCCACGTTTTTTTTTTCCCCAAGAAACCCATACCATCCATGGGACGATTGTATATTTACCTACATTTGGTCGATTTCTTTATGGTAAAAGTAGGGAAATATACCAGTCCCATTCATTGGGCTGGATGGCTTGTCTGAAAAAAAACATCTTGACTCAAGAAGATACAGAATCCACTACAAAAGATGTACAGTCAAAAAATAGTTTACACATGTTTAAAAACCCCAACAGTAACATTGAAACAAATACAAGTTGTGGGTTTGTTTCCAGCAATCTCTTTAAATTTCACTTGGATTGATAGCTTCAGGTTCCATTTTTCCCATTGCGAACATTGGGCGAGCACCCTTCTTTGCACCATGCATGTGTACTTGATTCGTGCCTCAACTTGTTCCGGTCAAATCTATTGGTGACAAAAAGTACTCTCATATTACCCATTGTTGAATTAGCAAAGCTAGCATGTAAAAACATGAGGGTCACATTTAACTGATGTCAAACACAAAAAACTCAGCGCAGATTCACCCGCAATTGCTTCATTGAAGCCGTACTCACAACATCTTGCTATATGTATAGCCCAATTGATCGATGAATCATTGAAGCATAAAACGGCGCAAGTCAAGATGGAATTTTCCAACGGGAAAAAGAGGGCTAACAAAACCCTTTAATACTTTGAAACAAACGATTGTGGTAAACAGTCTAATCAAATCTTTAAAACCAACTATCCATTAGCCATGAAATCCTGGTTGTATGAATATGATGGGATTCTCATTTCATGGATTAACACAAATCATAGCCCCTACAAATAACAAGGAACATATAATAATTCTACCTTTTTTTGAACACCCCCAAAGAACCACAAATGTTTTTTAGGTGCTCAAATGGCCCTGGTGTGACGTCTCGTGACTTTGCTGTAGCTCACACATAGACCCACCCTAGACATCCAAATACATGGTGAGGAGGTGTTTGGGTTCCAAATTCAGGCCCCAAACACATTCCCATACCATCCATGTATGGTATATTTACCTACATTTGGTTGTTTTTACTGGTAAAATATGGTAAATGTAGGTAAATATACCATATATGGATGGTATGGGATTGTCAAGAGGTATTTGGATGTCTAGGGACAATCAACCACGGGACCAACGTCTGACAAGTCTTATGTCCAACGAGGCACGGTGAGGTAATACCCTGGACGATGTCTGTGCCAAAGTACTGCCAAAAGCGTTGCAGCATTCCAGGGTCCGACGACAAGACACTTTGAAGTGATGGAGGTATTACATAATAATGGCCATAGGAACCCACGTTTCCTGCACTTTTAGGGGTTTTAACCCATATTTTTTAGGGTTTCAAACCTTCATTTTTCATATGGTTTTGGAAAAGGGGTTGCTACCATGAAACGCCATCAATGCCAATCTGCCTATGGAAAAAGAGTGGATGCTAAACGTGTGAAAATTTCCACACTATGCCTCTTGATACATACGGCTATATCACTAGATTCTAGATCCTGTTTTCTTTAGATATGTTGAAAAGGGCATATAATATGTTGGTACAGAACAGGAACTGGTGACTCAGTAGCCCAAATGACCTCAATTTTTGAGGGACATATCCCCTTCCCGTTACATCTGGGCCATTGAACCAACCCGCCTGCGACACATCTTTTGTCTATATACCTAGTCTCACTATATACCCGAGTCTTCCAAAGTCCAAACGCCTACTCACAAGGTATTTGGAAGACTACGGACAATGGAGTATGAATAGGAAACTTGATTTCAGGATCCTCATTCCTACAACAACATAACTATTCTAGGTATAAGTTATCTTTACAATCAATCATGAGTTTTTCACAAATACCCCTTATGTGATGCATCTGTTTATATAAGGCAAACCGTGTTTTTTTGGCAGCTCCGTTCCAGCACTCATCCATGAAGTGAGCTATACAGCTACTGAAAAAAATACACCCCACAAGATGAACGGCTGGAACCCGACAGTCCCCGGCCCCCTGGAAAAGGAAAGTCATCTGCACCAAGGCCCATCATTTTCAGGTTCGATTCGTTAATCATCCGGGGGTGTATTTCAATCCGTTTGCTGGACTACTACTTGGAGAGGCGGTTACTTAGAGACGGGTCGTGTACATGAAAGGGCTATACCTCCGAAAAGCAACGGCTGGGTTCCCCAAACAGGACGGTGGTTTTGTAGTAGATGGTTTTCTCCTTTTCCTTTTTGGGGGGTATCTTCAGGTTCCATGTTAGTCATTGGGGGTGTAAATTAGTTTCACAGTTACACTGGTTGGGTTGCGGAATCCATGTTGTAGTTGCTTCATTTGAGGATATGAAATCTAATCAAAGTGTGTGAGTGACGCGGTAACCTGCATCTTGGGATGAAATAAGGAGGAGTTTGGCCATGTCAAAATTGAAAACCCAACACAAATCTTAGGAGACGGATTTAAAAAAAACAGAACCTCCAGTAATTTCCCAATACTGTTTGATGGTTCAGAGATCCCAAACAACCAGCTGACATGTATGAAACCCTGTAAATAATGGGATGTCTACCATATCAACCGGTGAAATAATTTGTCCATCAACAGCATGACGATGAGCCAAATCCCGGCACCGCCAACACTGCAGCGATGATGCCAACAACGACGATGACCTGTGATGCCAACAAGAAGACATGCGCATCGTTGCAGCAGGTGGTTTTACCGTTTTGCAAATAAAGAAATAACCAAAAACCGGAAATCACAAACATGGAAAAAGTACCATCCAGCAATCAAACAAATGATTCAATGATCACTCTGCAAGTGTTTTTTGAGACTATATATCTCCGTGTCTAAGATGGTCCAAAGTCATGGAGAAGGTGTACCCACGCAAATTGTCAATTGCCACCAGAACCAAAATATATAATGACCTCCAAAACGACTCCTTATTAATGTTGAAGCCAATCAGTTCAAACATGTAAACATATCCCATAGGATCCATGTATGGTATATTTACCTAAACATTTGTTTTTTAAAGAAGGAAAATGTAGGTAAATATTCCATACATGGAGACTCTGGGTATTATTATCAAACCTTCACCCGAACAAAATAAACATGACCACTACCTAAGAGGCAACTCCGATATCTAGGTGGTAGTTAATCCACACAAACGAAAAACTACTCAGAATGTTACCCTAAGTTGGCATGGGGCAGAACACAAACCGAAACAAAACAACATCTTAAACCACCAAATCCTAGTCTAACTTAGTACAACGCCTAGTCTAACTTAGGACAATGTACGTAGCATCTGCACGCCTAATATACCCAGTACAACCTATACTATACCTAATCAAAAGCCACCTCCAACACAGCAAAGCAAAGCTCCCTTTGTTTTTTTTCTGGGTCACCCTGGCACCAATGGCCTGTCCAAGTCCTATAGGCCAGTTGGTCGTTTGAGACATGAAAATACTTGGTGCTTTCCATTACCCAAATGCTCAATGTATGGCATGTTTACCTACATTTGATCTACATTTGGTATAGGTAAATATACCATACATTGAGTGTCTGGGTTATGCTGTTTGGTTAATAGCTTATAATGGCCTACTGGTTTTGAGTTTGCTTTTTACAATGGCTTGGTGATAGGTGTTTGTTTTTACAATGCTCGCTGTTTAACAGGATAGTAGTATCATAATGTCCGTTACATAACCATAACAATCAATGATGTTTTCGCTCTTCATTTGGTATAATATAAATATATATATATATCTTTCCCAAATCTTCTGATGTTTTCCTCTTCTGGGGGAAACAAAGAAATCTATAATTACTCGAACTTGGTGATATACTTTTCTTTCTGCTGGAAAAGAGGTAACATGCTGTCACCTTTAGGAAGGTTTGGAAGCTTTAAAGTCATGAAGTCATGGATTCGGAAGATGATGGAACACCGGGATCCAATGCTGCGGAAGTTGTTTCTCAAATAATTTTCAGTTGAGTATTGAGTACCCTCCCTGAAACTAACAGCTTTCCCCTGAAAATAGGGCCATCACAAAAGGAAACTCTAGTTGGCGGTTTTTCAACCATTCACCGGTTTTAGGTTTTTTGTGGGAGGCGGGAGGCCCGTAATTTTGAGACACAACAAAAAATATGGTGCTGCTACCATTATTGGATTCAGATCCTCAAGCTATCATGTCATAAACACAAGAAATCCTTTGTTGTTGAGGAAACCAATATGTATCATATGGGGTACTTGGATAATCCTGCTCATAGATGGTCCAATGGTTGGAAAAAATCCTTCATCTACGGATGGTATCATGATCATCCAGCATCATGTTGGCCTCTGCTCACCCTGTGCTCATTTGCTTGTGCTCATTGGCCAATCACCAAGCACCAGCCAGTATATCCCTACAGAAGTGGGTGAAACAAACAGCTACTATGCTCTTTCTTAGAAATCATCAAAGTATAGGCAACTCCTAATCTACCCAGGACCTTGGCAAAATCATAATAATTTACAATGACAATCACTCATTGTACCTTTGATGAAAACAATGTGGGGATCGGATTCCACTACTATTCAGCACATGAAATGGGAGGGATGGGGTGTTGGTCGTGATGACATGTTTTTGCTTGGGTTGGTAGTGATAGTTCTCTTTTCACTACTTCGGCGTAGGAAGTAACATGTTCCAACATCTTAGAGTTACAAACATACTTTATTAAACGTACAAGTACATGGTATATATGAAACAATACACACACACAGCCAGTCTAGTAAACAAGTAATTACCTTCCTTCCAGTTTTCCTTCTTCACCGCAGTCCTTCTTGCAGCTTGCCTTTCGCCATATCTAAGAGGAAAGGACCCAAAGTCTCCTGGAATTGACAACTTTCGTTCCAACCAAATCCATGGGAACTTCTGCCGAATCATGCTGAAAATCAATGACTCGATTCATCCCCTATCTCAAAAATACTGGGTATAGCTAATCTATCAGGGATATCACCTATAGTTTATCAACCAACCAACACAAATCCGAGATCTCGGGCCACTGACACTGAGGTTCGGTATGACGCCGGTGGGGCCAAAAGGTCCAAAAAAAGTCAACAAAGACGTAGAGAGCTAGAAGCACTGCTTGGATGTCCCAGGAAATTAGTAAATGGTTAAGTGGGTTGTAACTGTCATAACCCTAATATATCCCATTTATAGGTAGGCTATTATAACCCATTTACTAAGCATTGATCCTAACTTCCAAAGGGACATCCTAGTGGTGACACCCCAGCAAGACCGAACGGCGGTTCACCCTACGTAGTAACAAATGCCTGGGTTTCAACCCAAGTTTGGAAACTCCTATTTTCAGATGCCCGTTTTTTGTGCGTGGTTTCTGTGGTGGTGTAGGGATCAAATCCAGCATTTTGAGAATGGTAACCTACTTGTAAATACTATTTATATGGCCCTTTCGGAGGTGGTTAGACACAATAAAAATGTATCATGACAATATTTCATTGGGATGCCAAGTAAGTAAAAGATATCAAAAAATCCAATCCACGCTTTTCACTCAAAAGTTCCTTTTATCAGCTTCTAAAAATTATTCATCTTCGTTTTATGCGAGTTTTCTACTAGTTGGTGGTTTCAACCCATTTGAAAAATAATAGTCAAATTGGATCATTTCCCCAAATAGGGGTGAAAATTCCAAAAATATTTGAAACCACCACCTAGTCTAGACTTGGGGCCCTTGGGACCGTTTTTTTTCTTCGGGAAACACTTCTGGAGCTGGTGGAGGTGGAGGCCAGTGACTCTAGGTTCTTGTTGAATCTCAGAGATGATTTGCTCCCAGATTTTCGTGACGATTTGTTCTCATCTTTTGAGGATGTTTCATGATTTTTCTCACCTTTTGAAGATTTTCATAAAAATATATTGTACAAAGCTTTTTTTTGGAGTTTTTGTGGGGTTGGGAATCCAGTTGCCTGACCAGGTCTTTCCGTGGATTAGCTCCTAAAGGTTCCAAAAGAATGTTGATGTGATTCTGTTGTGTATCACTGAGGCACAACATGATGCACAAATCCACGTCCTTTTAGGCTATTTGCCTGTTCACTACTGATTCTCTTGAACTTAGTCGAAAAAAACAAAGAAATACAGTAAACCATGCTGATCATCATACTTACCACGCTCATCCTCACCCTCCTCATCATCATCATCATCATCATCATCATCATCATCATCATCGTCATCGTCATCGTCATCGTCANATCATCATCGTCATCGTCAACAACAACCACAACAACAACAACAACAACAACAACAGCAACAACAACAACAACAACAACAACAACAACAACAACAACAACAACAACAACAACAACAACAACAACAACGTAGTTGGCAATGTGACGGTGGATCGTCATTGTATCATCCACACAATCCCTATCATACACACACAAACTTTACAACATGCAACCTCCTACTACATCCCACAGCAGTGCAGTGCGTGTGTTTGTTGGCCATCTAACTATCTGATTCTTCATGAACCTGCCCAAAGAGCTTCTTCTTCCTTGGACCTATAAAAATCCCTCCTCAAAGAGCTCCGCATATTCGGGGGTGCCAGGCTTGTAAAGCTCAAACAAGGCCACCCTCAGAGGTGCAAGCAAGGCCGAAGATGGTTGAAGATGGTAGGGACCTGAAGAAAACCCCCTCGTTGATAAGTACATTCTACATACTTCTGCTCTTCTACAACCCATAGGATCCATGTACGATATATTGACCTACATTTAGTTGATGTTGGTAAATTAGTAGGTGAAATATTCCATTCCCATTGATCCATCACGGCGCTACGTGTGATGTCTTCCACTCGACAGTTTGCAGCTTGCCTTAACTTCATCAATGGTTTGTTGCTAGTTCTCATACAAGTTGGTATCGGTAGCATATAACTTATAACCCCCTATATAAACGAAGGCAAAGGACCTATAAGTGGTATATATAAGTGGCATTTTTCCTGCCAATTTTTCGAGATTATATGATTTATATACCACCTTTTCCCACCTTTTGACGGGGAAGCAATAAAACAATCATTCAATGGAGTTTCCTGGTTCCCTTAATAAGTGGTAGGTAGCACATAAGCACCCAATTGGAAATATATAAGTGGTATATAAGTGGTATATACTTCCATTTGGGTGATTACATAGCACCTACCAGCTATTAAGGGAACCTGGAAACAGCTATTGAATCATTGACTTCATTGAGTTTCCAGGCCCTCGGCTATCAGCCTTCATGAATTCTTCAAACTTCTCGGGGCGGAAGGTTTGGTACCTGCCGCCCAACTCCCGAAAATCCCAGGAGATTCGTTTGGTTCTTGGAAGCTCAGACCTGGGGTTGGGTGGTTTAAAGGTTGAAACCAAGGCCCTTTTTTTGAGAAACAAAGGAAATTAGTTGCATAGTCAAATAGGATCATTTGACTTAGAATAGGGGTATCTTTTTTAATCACATCTACATATTTATATATATATATATGTACATGAAATAGAAACAGCATTGAAAGTACTAGCTCACTTAGATCAGTTTTTGTTTGAAGCTCAAAATTTTGTCTGAAAAACCGAGTCGATTCTCAGGATCCCTATCCCGCGAAGCCAGTGGGAAAGTGAAGATATGTAAGGTAAAATGAAAAGAATATCATCTGAGTACCACAGATTTGCTTCTTACATCGGCAACGTCCAAATCAATTATATATTCTGTATGTTCTATTAGTGTTGAGACAACTCAAATGGCTGGAAGCTATTTGAAACAAAAACACAAAGTCCCCAACCCCTTGAAACAAATGGCATACATATCCGCCATCTCTTGCTCCACACCCACCACACCTGGCCATCTCTTGCTCCACATCGGGTTTCAAGGATTCCCAAATGTCCAAGGCTCGGGCTTTTCGGGCCTTAGAAATGGATGGAAAAATTATTTAAAGGACTCCTGGTGTCTTCCGTGAAACATGGAACTCCATGGTTGAAGATCTACTGTTTTTGTTAGGGATAAGGAAGTTGAACAAAAAACCATGGAAATTTCAGGAATTGCATGAAAATAAGTGTTGATATAATATATATATATACATATAGTCACTTCGTATGATATCTGAACTAAGCTGAATTGCTGTTCCAACAATCACAGAAGTGGAAACAAGGATACCCTCAAAGACGTTTTTGTGCCCTTGACGAGCTGTTGTCATGCCCAATGAACCCATCATGATTGGAGGAACATATGAAAGAGTAAGGTCATTTTGGGAAGTATTTGGTTGGCCAGCTGAGTTGCTGTGCATGTTATTTGATATATTTTGATATCTTGAGATTCTGTAAGATCAAGATCCTGTGCTGCAATCTGAAGACAATGCAGTTCCATGTTGGTTGATAACCTATTTTTTAGGGGACTTATATGCAACCTATTTACATAGGCGTTACAATCTATTTTGCTAAGTAGCAGCAGGACATCCCAGTATCCCATTATTTACAGGGTTTTATGGTAAAAAGGTGGAGAACCCACTGTTGATGGATAAAGTCCGGCCAACCAGTTGATATGTAGATTATCCCTTTAGTTACAGGGTTTTACACATCCCAGGTGGTGAACGCCGGATTTCCATCAACCGTATTTTTTCAAGGCCTGCCCAACATTTGCCCAAAAAACCGATACTTTTTTAAGGTCCAATCGGAGCCGCCGTGGTATCATCATGTAATTTGATACATACATACACTGTGTATGATATGTATATATAGAAAATAAATATACCCTAGATGTACTGAAACATCCTACCCTACCATACCCTACTATACCCTCATCATACCAACCTCGGCCATACGAAAAAAAATAAATTTTCGTGACCTACCCATCCTGCTCATCCAAAAACCTCGTTCCAATCAGCCAAGTCACAGCAATCTCTTCTGCGCTGAGACCCTCCAATTGGCTGGCAAACTTGAACTGGCGACAAGATCGGCGAGCGTCCTTTTTTTGGATGGGGGATGGGTTGAAAACCACCAAAGACCAATATTATTGCCCATTTTTGGGGTGTTACATAGTAGCCTGGACCAGGTATGTTCGAGTACTGGTTTTAACCTACAAAGAGCAAGGGAGTGGTTTTAACCTATTCTATATCAGAAATATCTTTTAAAGTCAAATGTAAACTTGGAACTACAACCCCACAATTCTTGGGGGTTGTCATTGAATCAAACCATCCTGGACACCTTGGAGGTGTCGATGGTTCCCAAACGAACCCCCGACTCCGAGTACCACAAAAACCCCCGGCAAACGAATGCAACTCATCTGACGGCAAAAAAAATGAGGGAACAAACACCCGCGAACGCCCCTGAAACAGTCCATCCCAAAAGGAAACTCGTCTTCCAACCATGCATTTTCAGCTGCAAGCTGTTGGTTTCAGGGAGGGTAATGGGCTGACGGTCATATGATATTTCATGTTCCCTAGTAAAGGATGGTGTAAAATCATCACAAAACCTCGGTCTTTTCGCGGCTCATATGCTGTCCAGCCCACATTCGGGACTCCGAACTGGATTTGGAGACCACGTATTGAACCCGTTAACTCAGTTGTTTTTTGGGCCAAAAGAAGAGGTTGCTCCTGTTGATGCACAAAATGCTGCAGCTTTTCTTTTAGGATGGAGGAAACATTTAAAAAAACATGTAGATGGAGCAATTAATCACACACACACACACAGGTATGTTTTGCTACGTTTAGGTGATTTTTTCTGATAAATGTAGGTAAATCTACCAGTCCCATGGATCCGTCATGGGTTAGTTATTCACCTGTAACCATCTTATCCCCAAAAACCAACTCTTGGCCCTCTGGAACCTTCTTCTGTTGTGGTTTCCTGGCGGTCTTGGTCTCCTGCGCATCTTCGAAAACACCACGCAGCAAATTTTTTTCCCACCAACACTAGTTGAATCTGGATGAATTTCCATCATAAATCAACCACCAAGCTGGATTTAAAAAATCCTGAAATGCTGAGACATTTGTTCAAAAGTATGTCCTTTCTATTTAAGTCCTACATGTTGGAGGAATTTCGCCACTTGTGACATCATTACGATTGTATATAATTCCCTGCCAAAAGTATGCAAATCGACATGTCTTGAGCATATGGTATTTCCAATTCCCTTTTTTATCGGAGCTCAAAAGGTTCCAAATGATGTCCAATCTATCCAGTGATCCTCCAGCACTTGGCACTTGGCACCAAGATGGGAATTGATTTGTGAGTCAAGCAATACTTAACTTGTCTTTTAACCAGTACCTATAAAGCCGATACGTTTGAAAATACAAAGACTATTTATCATGTTTTAATGGATCTGTTTTCAAAGAGACCATTATGCACTAGCAAGGATTTGCAAATAACAATTCCCAAAAAAAAACTGTCATGTTTTCAATGTTGGACCTCCAGTGTATATATACATTTTGTTCAACAACTACAAGGTCAGTCTATAGGTGATAATTTGACTCATACCTCAAAATGGACCCAAATAATGAAACTTGAACCAAAAGTGTGTAGCTTTTAGGCCAAACATCTCGGACAACTGACCTCAATGACCTTGATCTGCCTACACGGACATCTGTCTACACTTTGATCATTGCAAGTTTGAAAAAACATCAGGTGCCGTCTTTAGGTTGTAGTGGGTAAAGACTCACACAGCATGAGATTCCAACAAAGAAGCACATCCTCATCCAAGTATCCAAGTATAACTAATGTCTACGGCAACCCCCTGTCCTCTGCCATGATCGAAGCGCGCAACGCCACGTTGCGAGGTGATGCAGGTGTTGAAGCCTAATGATGGAGACATGGATGATCAAACGGCGTGCATCTGTGAATGATCATTCACCAGGTGTTTCAATCCGTGACCTTTTGATCCCCTAGGTTCACATTTCAAACCTTTGAAAGGTTCACTTAACCATCCAACAAAAAAGGTACAAAGAATTCGCCAGGCACACAATTTCACCAACCATCACTGCATCACTGCATCACCAACTGGAAGGAGTCCCGATCTGAAAGGACAAATATATATATATATATACCACCACTTTGCATTTTTGTCCAGCCATGGAAAAAACCTGTGTGAAAATAGGAAATCTTGCACAAACATTCGGGCACCTTCAAATGAATCATATGAATCCAACACCCACCGTTTTGTGTGTTGAGGTCAGAAGTCGCTGATTTGTGTTTTCCCACTGGGTTGTCGTACCCAGTTCACAAAGGTTCGTGCACCCAGGAAGAGCAACAGCAAAGTAGACAATCCGAAAGTGCTCCTGACAAACGAGAATAATATTACAATTCCAAATCAGCTTTCTCCCTGACATCCATGTATGGTATATTCATCTACATTCTGTTGAGTTTTATGGTAAATGTAGGTAAATATACCATACATGGATGCTATGGGTTTGTAAATATCAACAAAAAGTGGTTCTAGGATTTCACCAAAGGAACATATCCCAAGTCGTTTGGGAAAATCGGTACCGGGTACCCGGTACCTTCGGGGTATGGCAAAATCATTGAGTGGTATACTGTATGTGTTGATGTCTTGGGCACAATCATAGTTTACGAGTATTTGCAGTACATATATACATATATGTACAATCATGATATATATATATAATCAAACAATGTATATATATATAAATACAATAGAAAATATATATAATAATATTAGTATATACATGTGTGTGGTACTCATAATCGGCTAGTTTAAAGGGTGAATCTATAGGTACATCACCATACAAACATCAGTCCCTCCCTGAGTTTGGCATTGCAATTTTGGTTACAGAAACGTATTGTAGCCAAAATTGCCTTAATATACCACGCAACATACTCACCATGCCTTCCCCCACCAAAAAAACATGATCTGGATGATTCCCATTAATTACACGTTTCTATATACCCCAACAAAAATTGACAGGTTCCCTAAAAAGGGACCATTTTAAAAGGAAAGTATATATAGTCTCCCAAACATCCTTTTTGAGGGGCGATGATGTTAGCATTTATGTTCCCAAAGATCCATCCAACAAGAAGTGAAAAATTCCCCAAATTTTCATCCAATTCATCTGATCCAAAGGGTTAGAGGATATGGAGACGCTGGAAATCGTCTTCTGGGATGATTATCTCATAGGCCTGAGGGTCCAAGGAAGGGGGTAGCTGCGAAAGGGTGTCTAAAAGGGAACCTTATGTGGAATACCGTAGGGAACATTCGGGTTCCTCTCATCTCGGACACCCCCCTTTAAGAATCCCCACAATTATCACAAAACGAAACATGCCAAAATCAAAGCAATGCTTATTACAGTAAGTCGATCATGATCCTTCAAGTAAAAACACCGCGACGTCCAGTCTTTTTTCTCCCCACGAAAAAAAAGGCCGCCCTCGCAGGCTTTGTGTTTCAGGGGGTGGCCTGGAGAAACCCGAAAAAAATCTCCTTCGCACAGCCATGGCTCCGGGAAAGAGTTTCAACAGGGCCACGAAAAAAACACCGCGCGGGGTTTGAAAGCAGGAAAGCTGCGGTGATCCGTGGAACTCCGTATCCGTCAAAAAAAAAACTTTTGGAACTGGGATATGTTGGTGGTATTCCGAGTTCCACCAAGCTAATTGAAAGTCCGCTAAATATGCTTATAACTATAACCCAACTTACTAAGTAGTTACTAACTACCATGAGCCACCAAGTAGTCATTAGCCTTACCCTTAACACCTTGGAATCTGTTGTTCAGTTTGCTACCTTCCGGCCACCAATTCAGCCACAATCAAAACTCCTGATCCCATCAGGGGAAATCCTGATTCATAGGGATTCCTGTCATGGGCCATTACTGTACATTCCTTGGAAAAGGTTAAGATATTTAGTGTAATCCGGCACGCACATGAAGCAACCAGTGATTTTAATTTCAAAATCTCCGCACATTTTGCCAGGTTCATCAAAAACCAAGGTCAATCATGCAGAAAGTTATCTGGGACGGATTACTTAGAGTATCATCTGTCAGAATTGCTAGACAAAATCTGGGGAAAATGGTACACATACCGTCAAAATGTCTTTAGTTACCTGCAAAGGTTTGTTGGCGGCCAGGGAAGAATCAGGAAAGAATTGGTTATAAAACAAAGGCCTTCCAAATTACTCTGACTCCTGGTGGGGTAATTTTTTGCTTGTTGCCCCCGCATTGGTCACTTTTTAATGAGCAACTTGTGGTTTACAAAGTCAGTGGTTCCGGCTATCCCTCCTTTCTTAAACTTAGAAAGCGAGCAACTCTGCCACAAACTTTGGAAACAATCAAACTTGGCAACCAATCAAACTTCAGAAAGTACATGAAGCCACCTTCCTTTAAAAAAATGTAAGCAATACAGTACTTCTGAAGAGATTCTTTAGTTGAAAAGCAGCCCAACATCAGGCACAAAAAAATATACCATCATTGGAGCTACAGAAAAAAATCTCAATATACCGACTTGTTAATAGGGAGTCCCACAATGGGCTGTATTTCAGATCGTGGTAGTAGAACCCCTTTTGATGACCCAAACACCCAGTTGCTTTTTCCCACTGCTCATTTGAGGAAGCTGAAATTGGTGCTTGCGATGGTTTCCTGATTCACTCTTGGTCCATCATCCATCCACTTGGATGCCCCAGGGACTTTATTAAATGGATCCATTTAATAGCAAAAATGGGTTGTACCCTAAACACATACTCACTCACAAAAAACAATTTACCTAAGTTTTTGTGATCCTCCAAACAGGGCAGCATCTCGGAACTCGGAACGGCATGGTATCTTTTTTTGGTCAACGACTGCGGCTGAGATGTAAATATGATGCAAAGGCACCGGTCACAGCCGCAGCTACCTGGAGGGACGTTGGGGAAGTTTCCCTACCCTCCTGGGAACTACGTAAGGAGGATCATCCCAGGACTTGGATAATCGTGGTTAATAACTATACTTAGTTGGTGGTTGAAAAACCCGTTTGAAAAATCGAAGTCAAAATGGGAATCTTCCCCAAACAAGGGTGAACAACAAATAAAATGAAAGCACTACCCAAATAACCATGGTTAGTAAGCCCCCTACCTGGTTGTTCCCCTTCCAAATGGTCTAAATGGCTTATAAATGGAGATTCCTAAATTTCCTAACCACTTGCTAACTGGGATGATCATCCAAGTAACATATCCCCTTCCAGCCGGCACTTTTTTTAAGATTATTTTCCTTTTCCCAAGGTTGGATATGTTTTCTCAGAGGGTAATAAGGCTTTATCAAACGATAGGGGGGGGGGGGCTGAATACGCCCTTGTTAAGAAGTCATTTCTGGGAGGGGTTATGCCAGAGGGTGCATTGAACAGAAATGACCTCCCCCAATACAATATTCTTTACAAAACTCAGCTATACATGACGTGAATGGAGTTGCTGAACTGGAACCTGACGTCTTGTCCATGACTTCCAAACCGCGGGTTTTTACCTTTCAAGCTTCCTGGGCTTTAACTTTCAATCTTCCATGAGGGGAAAACACGACACAAAAAGTCTTAGTGTATGTTCCGGATGATGAAACGGAATATTGATGGGTAAATAGTAGTGGAAATCATGCGATATAACTACACAATATATTAATATATACGTAAACATATTATGCATTTGGCTATCAACAAAATATATATATATATTCTTAAACAGACTGTGTATATACAATGATGTATATGATTGAAACAAAAACATACTATATATACTACATATAGGTATGTCAAAGCAAGGATTCATCTTGGGCAGTAGATGGCAAAATGAAAAAACTGAACTTGTGGACCAATTTTCATTCCGCGGGTTCCAATGGTAGAAAGCTGACATCATGGTCCATTTCCCTTAAAGTGGTGTATGTTTGCTGCAAGATTTTTGGCCCAACGCAGTGAAGATGTGAGAAATCTCCAAGGTTTCTTTGCAGGTTCACCGTCTGCTTCAACTCCAATAGTGCAACCATTGAAAGTTGCAGAATGCAAGTGTCTCCCAAGAATCCACATTTGAATAGCAGGTAATGCCCAACCAGTGCAAAAACGCGGCCACTCGAAACTGCAATCATCACCATTATCAAGGCAAATGTTAGCTACCCGAATGAACTGTTCAACTAATGCGGCGCTATCTTCCTGCTCCTTACGAATGCGTACCGTCAACTGATGATGCTTTGCTTGATTCAAGTGCTGCCATTGACTCCATGTCAGATTCAAACAAACAGAATCATAGGAATCTAGGAATCTAGGATGGTTGTTGTGAGGATTGCCTGACATACATTGAGCCTTAAGAAAATAGTTTCTCCCAATCCATCTTACTGAGTGATATCTAAGTAATCACACTATGGTGTATCATTATATCATGTACGCATATTCTTTATCAGGTATAATGAGGAACATTATGATCTAGCACTGGCTGAAACATGTGAATCCCAACATGGTCCACCCAGGAAAATCAATCTGTGGTTTTAGCAACTGACATACGACCCACGTTAGCAAATGCTTAGTGTACGATAGTTACATATTTAAATAAAAATCATATATATCATGTATATATATATATATTATTGTTAAATATAAACATATCACGATGATTTACCATAAAGATGCTATGGTATACTATGTGTACCATGGTTGTATCACTATAGTTACATCTTATATAGCTAGTAGCTACAATGTTAACTTTGGCAATTTAATGTGCAGGTATGAAATTTAAGGAAGGAGCTATGCACTGAAGGCTGGTCAGCTTGCATATATGAAGTTAAGCATCCAATTGTTACATATACATATATAATTATATAATCTTCTACCATTTAGACACCCCTTCCACCATTTTTTGAAGGCTTCATCGGCTCCCCTTGCCTCGCCATCTTGCACATATCTTCCTGCGAAGCTGCGCAAGGCTTGGTCCGCACCCGCCTGAGGTCAACGGATCCGTGCACCCTTGGAAGGGCCGAAAACTGCTTGGATGTCCCGGGACAGGTTTGTTAGGATCAATGGTGAACCGATCAGTGGGTTATTTCCCCTATACTTATAAATGAGGTGTATATAACTCACTGATCCTACCTAACCTTTGATCCTAACTTCCTGAAACATCCAAGCAGGTGACCCAAATGCCCTATAAATGGATCATCCCAGTGGATGTAAATGGTTAATAACCATCGCGATCGTTTTCGTCCCCTATTTTATCGGGATGATCCCCTACCAATGGGCCTAAATGGGGTTATAACCCCTATATATGGCCCAAAATATATGGGTAACTGAAGTTTTTTCACACGGAAAAGTGGAATTATTTCACCCCATTCAGAACTGGTGACCAGGCCCACCTTGCATGTATGGTATAGCTACTTACGTGAATGGCTTAAATCTATGGTAAATGCAAGGTAACTATGGTAACTATTCCATACAAGGAGGGGACGGGTTTGGTTGAAAGTAATGGGCCCCTTGGAAAAGCTACAGTATACAAACATGACTCATGCTCAAATAACAAAAATACATACACAAAAAATGACTGGGAGAACAAAGAGTTTGGTTTGCCCTGTAAATCTTGGGTGTGTGGGCAATAAAATGTCTCATTTGATTGACCAACCGACGCACAATTCAACCTATAATAGTAATACGCATATAATATCCCATAATTCACTGTTCCCAAAAGCAGCGAACAAGTCCACCAACATGGATGGTATGATCTCAATCAATCAACTGGAAAAAAACGTATCGAATCAGCACGAATTCGTTGAACAAAAAAAACAACATTTCTGGTCTGTCGTCAAAACGACCTGAGGTTTGAATTTGTCGTAGGTCTTTCTTAAACTAGCCGCAAGTGGTCATGCATCTAACCTCTGGCTGGAGTCTCACATCTAACCTTCGGCTGGTCATTGTGTTGCAACATGTTCTTTGGAAGGATCATCTTCATGACCACTAAACCCCAAGAAATAATAGTCACCATTCACACTGAACTCCATCTTCAACCCGCACGGTACGTATTTCTCTAGTTCTCATCATCTGGGTCTTCTCCATCAATGACCTCCACCCAAGACGAGAACCAGGTAACCACCCGTTTCCGCTTCAACCAACAACACCAAGAATCGAAGCCAGAAAAGATTCCCAGATAAAGTCAGGAGTCTATGAGTAGAAATGGAATTCTTACCCACAGGATCCATGGGAGGATCGTATATCTATACCTACTAATTTACCATACAAATAAACCATTCATGTAGGCAAATATATCTAAGATGTGATTTTTAATCCTGGGGGTAGCTCCAAATCGCTCCCTTCCGTTGATACAATTGCTAGATATACGAAAATTGCATGGATCCTATACTTGGAGGATCATCCCATTTAGTAAGTAGTTTGTAACCCACCAATTTATATAAGCCATAAAAAGGCCATTTGGAAAGGAGACAACCAAATTTAGGGGACTTACGATCACCATATGGTTTTTAACCACGGTATCCAGTCGTCCTCGGATGATCATGACACACCCTGTTGGCAAAGTGTTGTACCTTGGCAAAGCCTTTGGCATTCCTGGCAGGAATGAGGGGGAATGGATGGGGGTTGAGATTTACAAGGACCCTCCGATTTTTGAGATAGATTATGTGTATATACAAATATATATATATATATAAATATATATATATATACACATAAATATATATACCTGGGACGCCTTTTGTGTCCTATTTTGTTTAGGCAACAAAAAAACCCTAAAACCAACAACTTTTGCCTTAAAAATAGGGGGTTCCTTGGCTTTCCAGGTATATATATATATATATTAAATACAGCACGTATATCCAAGGATATTTGTGTCATCAATTTGGACCCTTCGATTTTTGTCATAATGAAAAAAACCCTAGGGATCCGTTCATCACCCACCTCCTGAGAATGAAAAAATGGAACCTAAAGACAATGCGTTTTGCAGGTGATTGCCCAGGGATATATATATATATATAATATATATACACACACAAATCATCCATGTATGGTATCTTTACCTACATGAATGGTGGATTTTGATTTTAAATGTAGGTATATGTACTGTGCCAGTCCCATGGATCCTACGGGTGTATATGTAGCTTGGATTTGAACCCCCCACGATGCAATCGTAGTAAATGAAGGCCAAGCCTAACAAAATGTAGTGATTCTGATGGTGACTGGCATCCTGGGGTGGGGGGGGGGTTGATCCAAGACATGGCTAGCTCTCTGCAGGTATTGTTTGCCGTGTCCCAAGATGATTTTCCATGACTTTTTGTTGATGGAGTGTAGTGCAAAGAAAAAACTCAAGCCTGATTTGAGCATGTAACCAAGCGAAAAATGAAATTTCACATATGATATATCATTATCATCTTTATTATTATTATTATTATGTCTCCCCAAGGATCGAGGAGAAAATAAACAAATAAACCATTGACCATGTCTGAAACCGAACACTTCTTGATTCAGATGGGGTTTTGGGTACTGTTGAAGCTTGTTCCTTGGGTCATGTCTTAGCTGCATCTCAGATTCCAATTAGGACAGAAAAACGTTACTTGTTGGTGGTTTCAACCCATCAGAAAAATATGTGTCAAATTGAATCATTTCCCCTAAATAGGGATGAACATTTGAAAAAATATATGAAACCACCTGCCCTAGGTTACAAGTTATCACCCTTTTTTTGTGGATCTATAACCCCTTGAAGTCGAATTATATAACCCCACGGTGAAGATAAAGTCGTGACTGACACCCCTCCAACCCTCCAACCTCTCATGGTTGCTGGCGGCACCCGTAATAACATGACCTAAGTGACGCAACGGTGACGCAACGGTGACTCTGCGACCCCTGGCCTGGGTGTGTCAAACTTCCAAACACAAGTATCTACGTGGTATATAAATGATTTGAAATAATTGGGGTGTCATAGCGCCAGGGAGTTCGAAGGCAGCGCAAATCACCTCAGCCAGGTGACTCTTTTTGCCGTGACCCAACTTGATGGAACCCTTATTTGGAGGTCACCGCAACGCCAACCATTTAAAGGGTCACGTTTTAATGATCCCAAAAAGGTCACCAGCAGAATTGCCAGGAGTGAAAAGAACATTTTGTTGAAAGAACAGTTTTTTTCACTATGATACAGGGCAGAGGCCAGGAAAGGAAACCACTGATCTGGCCTCGATTGATGACAAAAAATCTGGTTGACAGAAGCATAACCATTCCGCAGATGCTCCATGGGACTGGTATATCTACCTACTCATTGATCACTAAAAAAACAACTAAAATGTTTGCAACTCTACCAATCCCATAGGATCCTATGGATTCCAATCTACGATGCTGAAGTCTTTTAAGAGGCCATGAGTCGGAAAATCCCATGGAAATTCCGGGGCATGGATTTGTCTTTTACCAACGAAAACTACTGGAACATGGGCCCTGAAAAAAGATTCCCATTGTTCAAAACGAACTGATCTTCCAAATTGCAGCCCCATATTATTGAATTGTGATGGGGAGCCTCTTGGCAACTTGTTGGGACAATTTCTTTCAACGGACATCAGCATGATTCAGCACCACCCATTGGTGTATGCATTACTTGAACTAGTGCCTCTTTGGGGAGGTGACATGCTGGTAGTGCAAAAAACACATTATACATTCTCCGAACATTTCTGAATTATTTCATGTTAGGATTGAGGTTTGCAACAAGCCTTTCAACAGCCTTTTACTTGTTGGTTTTGGCCTATCTTTAGGGGCTATATAATGGCCATATTTGTTAGTTTCAGGGTGGGTAGCTTCCCTAAAACTAACAGCTCACCCCTGAAAATAGGCCTTCCACGCCTTCCCAAAAAATAGTCACCTGG
Organism: Breviolum minutum Mf 1.05b.01; assembly: GCA_000507305.1. NCBI lineage: Eukaryota > Dinophyceae > Suessiales > Symbiodiniaceae > Breviolum > Breviolum minutum. The sequence continues at coordinate 45,894 of DF239398.1, read as the reverse complement.
TCTTCCAACCATCAATTTTCCGGTGCTACTATTGATGGTTCAGAAGTCCCAAACAACCACCTGGGATGTATAAAACCGGACGTAGATAATGAGATAAACTACCAACCTGGACTGGCGATCTTCAGATTTCTTCCATCAACAGTAAGGATTCTTTTTTGGCAAGTAGGTAGCCTCTGGTAAACTAACATAGTTGGCTGGAAATCCCTCATGTTCCATATGTATATACTTTTCAGGTGCTATGTTAGTTTCAGGGGCTGGTCACGGGTGGCCCCGACAACTCCACAGTGAAACCTGACGACATGGCTCGCCCAGAGCCTTGACCTCAAGAGGAGAAAGTCGTCAACGAAAAGGGGGACAACTTACATGAGGACCCTTAGAGTAACCTTAGAGATGTGTGGTTTCCTGGTAACGATGAATCATCTCTATGGGATTTCTACGGGGTTCGTCATTTGGGTCAATTCACAAATACCCGTGACGGACCCATGGGACTGATATATTTACCTACATGAATGGTTGATTTTGATGGGTTTCATGTAGGTAAATATTCCAGTCCCATGGAGAATATACCAACCCAAAAACCCGAAGCAACCATCTCCAGACAATTTGCGCGGCTGGGAGTTTAACCCTATCAAATACCTGCTCAAGTCTGATGTTTTGGGTAGGGTTTTTGGGGGTGTCATACTTCCAGCACGTGAACGGTGTGCAGCTGCGTCCAACGAGTCTTGGGCTCCAAAAACACTCAATACATTTTTTTAGGTACTGTTGATGAAAGAAATCCTGCACGAATTGGGATGTATAAAACCTTGGAAATAGTGGGATATCTACTATCTACATCAACTGGTGCAGATTTTCTTTCATCAACGGTATGACTTTTTGTCCCGTCATGTACTTGGCTCCCAAGTATCAAAGGTCACATATTTTGGATAAACAAAGCTCGATATACTTCAGTTGGATACAAACATAGACATACTCAAGAGATATGCAGTGACAGAATTTCACTAGTCAGCAACACGTGATAAGATGTTGGTAAATATACAAGGTGGGCCCCTACCAGTTTATAGGGTTATAACTTATAACTGTCTTATAAGGGGTGAGGTCATAACCCTACTGTAATAGGTGTGATTTCGAACCATTTATTTTCCTGGATCGGGAGCCCACCTTGTAAATGCCTGCTAGCCTGCAGGTTTTTGTAAAATGATTTCTTAGGTTTCAGCCTTAGGGTTTTTTCGCGGATGAATCTTCATACCTCATATTATATAGGTTTCAAATAGCACAGCAAGAGGCAGCTCACCACCGAATTGAACACCACAAATTGGTCACAGTTGGTTGAATATGTTTGGAATACGCGTTGCTAGACCGTCCCCAGGATGCAACTCGTGGCTTAGATGAAGAATATATACCCTGAAACCAACAACCACCCCCCACACCCTTTAAAAAATAAGCCAAGGGCCCCAAAAGGAAATATATATATATATACAGATCATCTTCCAAGCATCAACTTTCGGGGGGGGCGATGGCTGTTAGTTTTTGAGGGACCTGTATGTAATGTCATCCTGATGCTGACGAAGGGTTTTCAGCCTGCGCGGAATGGCATTCCCAATAAAATATCAACTCTAAAGCAAAAAACTCAGCTGCACATAGCTAGGGTTGTAGGGTTACCCAACCATTTCCCATATGAAGGGTTGTAACCCAACCCTGTCTATGTGCAGCTAAGAAAATGCTTCCAACTCTTGTAAGATAATGATATTCATACCCTTCCAAACGGGAACATCTATGAAATGATCTAGATCATAACTATAAACCAACTTTTGTGGTGTAGCAGCAAGTGTATTTGGCTATCTAAGACTCCGGTAAACTAACATGGCTATGGGTTCCATTGACCCTATGAAGATGTGTTCCCGAATGGAAATCCCTATAGTTATTCCAGTGCTACGTTAGTATACCGGAGAGTAAACCACCAAACAAAAACCATTGCCAACCTAAAGCCACAGCTTGTGGACTCCAACGTTACCAACATCAGAGGTTACCAACCTTCTTGACGGAAAAAAACATCTTTGCAAACGTGTCACTTCTTGACGCGACGAGTCCGTGTTTTTTTGAAGTGTACCAAAAACCCGGGTATCGGTATCCCATAACATCCATGTATGGTGTATTTACCTATATACATCTGGTTGATTCGTATAGTAAAGATGTTGGTAAATTTAATATATACCATACATCATACATCTGGCCCGAATTAAACATATTTCCAGCAACGTAGGTTTCCCTGAAATAGCCGGGAATTTCCCTTTCCTTTCAACATTTGGGGTGAGGTATGAGGTCGCGAGCTCATTTGACCAAATACATGGATGCTACAGTTGATGGAACAAATCCGGCCAACCAGTTGATATGGTAAATATCCCATTATTTACGACGGGTTTTATAAATCCCAGGTGGTGGTTGTCTGGGATTTCTGACCATCAACACTATGGGTATCTTACCCTTGGCCAAGTTATTCCCATATATCATATAGGTCTTCCAAGTCCCAAACATATGGGAAACTCCATTCCCCGCAGATGCGATGCAGCCACCAAACTCAGGTCACATTGACGTCACTAGAATTTCACCAAAACCGCACAACATGATTCAATGTATTCAGGGGAAGTCATTCAACAACAAAAAATCACACCTAAAACAACATTTCCACACATTTGCCCTCAAATACTGTTGATGGTTTAGAAATCCGGCGAGAAAACCAGTTGAGGTTGGTGGTTTATCCCACTATCTACAAAGGCTTTAATACATCCCGGTGCAGGATTTCTTGCATCAACAGTATGTTTGATCCCTCCATTCTTAGGGTCACCCATTGAACCACCCATCAACCGGCATGAACCTGAACACCAAGGAACCAAAGCTTCATGCGCTTTTACCTGAGCCATCCACTCCTGGAAATCCAGTTGAAGCAGTCCGACATTCCCAAGCCCCGGCGTTTCATGGCTAGTCAACCTACCTACCCCCGCAGAAATAGCGGGCCATATGATCAAACCTTTTTAACCATTGGTTTCCCTTAAGGATGGCTATTAAATCCATATTTCTGAGGGGGGTATGTTAGGTTGACCAGCCATAATTTCCTTACTTTAAATCGGACCCCGTCGTTTTTTTTTTTACTAATAAAAAGGGATGTTTTTTGGGTGATCCGGAATTTACGACTGAAATCCTGGGGCTCTGTTCAGACAATCAAATAATCGCACTCATGTTTGCAACTTTTTGTCATATATCAATGTTTAACTTTAAATCTATATAAACATGAACTAAATGTAAGTAAATACCCCAATATGCATTTATCCTACGGGATATATAACCCTTCATGATCCGTGGAATCTAAAGTCATGTTGTTATTTTATAAAGATCACATCTGGCCCCTCGGCCTATCAAAATCCATTCGAGACAATTATCTAAAACCTTTTTGGTGTGTACCTTAGCTTGAAATCACTTATCACATGGCTTAGCCCAAAAAAATCAATGGTCACAGTGTCTGTCACGGAAAATCTGTGCTGGGGACCCCAGCACCCCCCGCCAAACAAAAAACCTTACGGGCCTGATATTCAGCAATAGTGTTTGCAAGAAATGTTAATTTCTTCACGGGCCCCTGCCAGTTGTAAATCCACAAAAAAAATCCCAGCAACATGGGTAATACTGGGGGTCATTTCACCCTACTTACATCACGTTTCTTTCACCCCATTTATAACGGGTTTTGCGGGACCCACCGTTTCTAGAGTCAAACTTTGAAACAACGGGCCCCCGGTGACTTCGATCAGCGTCCTGCACCTGGCAACGTGCGCCATCTTCGAAAAGAAGCCATGCCTCGGTCACCAACACAACCCCGTGCCAGATGGAGCCACGAAAAAAACCAGGGGGTCCCTTACTTTCCTAATGAAATACTGGTTGGTTGATGGGGATTCTCATATATAATGGGGTATAATTCACCTTATCATGGTTATAATGGGATATTTAGCGATCCATGAAGGGTTGATTTTTATGGGATCTAAATGTATAGTGTAGATATACTAGTCCCATGGATCCTTTGGGTTATAGAGGTTGGTTCATTCCAGGAACCTTATCATGGTTTTGTTATAATCCCAACATAACTGGGTAGGATTTCATCCCCTAAAAACCACCCTAAACAACCAGGTTCTGACGAAGCTCGATTGGTGGTGCTTAACAAGGTCCTTGTCCCAAAATTTAGTTTTCAATCACTGTTGCTTCCAAAAAGTCCCAAAAGCTTCACCAAACTTCCGAAATGATGGTATGAACAACAACACATTGACGAATCGTTTGGTGAAATGAAATCATAACCCATACCATCCATGTATGGTATATTCACCTACATTTACTATAAACATCAACCAAATGTAGGTAAATATACCATACATGGATGGTATGGGTAATAAAGATAGAAGGAATTGAGAAGACCAAAAAAAGGACTGGAACAAATATCGATAAGTTGTTGCGCAACTTATTGAACCGGAACTTCAATTCCTAGCTGTTCTTTCTGGTGTACCCTTGAGCCAGCAAGCTTCTTCCCCTCAATGCATGGTCAAGGCACGTACAAACGCTGTAGCGGTGGTAAAGCTGCAGCGCCCAGCGCGGACGCCTGTCCCAAATGAGCAGTTGACAAACCAACAAATCCATAACTCATCATACATCTGATAATATGTATGCAAAGCGATTCCTAAACCATCTGTGTAAACGACAGTGGTAATATAAAACCGTGCAGAAAGAGGAGAGATGTTGGTACTACTGTTGCTAATCAAACAAAATAGCAACCATTGCAGAAACCATTGGCATCATCTGCAATATTTATGGCTGAAATCAGAAATCTAGCCAAGCAGTTTATCCAGTTATTTAATTCAAGGGTTCTCTACATCACAATGCATGGGCTATATATGGAAGCCAGTGTGGATAGTATGATATGCTTTCTTAGTGTTTCGTACCAACAGTATGTGTGTGTGTTTTTGCTTCACTATTGGCTCCCTCCATATCCATGAGGCAAAGGGTATGTTCCACACATGATATCACCTAAGTGAAATGTGTAAAGAGGGGCTGCCGCATCGGAATACCTGGCACCTTTCCCCCATGTAGGCGGGGAAAAGCCCAAACATACTTCCTCGGGTAGGCTCGGAGCTAAGCCCAAACAAATTCCTACTATGGATTTCAAGGAAACCGGTGGAGTTTAGTAAATTCATCCAACCATAATTTACAAACATAAATTTGATTACAGTAATTCTATATATACATCCCAGGTCCCACTCGATTGATGCTCAAATTCTCACCATCCCGCCATGACCATCGCCGCGTCGTCGGTCAAGTGACCTCTGCAACGCATTCACACAAAGCTTTCACAGCCTCAGGCTTCAACTTTGGAGTTAAAAAGAGATGATCTAGATGGTGAAGACGAAATTCACCATGTTTGGAAGGAAGAGTTACTAGTAGTTACTAATTGATGACTAGTTGGTGGTTTCAAATACAGTAGTTTTTTTATCTTCACCCTGAGCTGGGGAAAGGAAATGATCCAATCTGACTAATATTTTTCAATTGGGTTGAAACCACCAACTAGATTTTGTTGGCCACCCCCCCTGAGTGTGTTGGTGAAGGAAACCAAATTTCCTGAAACATCCTGGTCTTTTGCCAGGGAAAATGGCACTTTTGAGTACTAGGTCCTGGGTGATTTGAATCACCAAACTTATTCCATGAGTTGGAGGTCAATGAACCTTAACGAAAGGGTCACTTGACAACACGAAAACGGTCGCCATAAGAATTGCTCGATTGTGGTCTTTTGATTGCCAAAGGCTTTGCAATGGAATCATCATGCTCTGCTTGGTCAACATATGCATGGAATACAAGTGTTTAGATTATACAGGAGGTTCTACTACCCAAGTTAAAAAAGGAACAAATCAATATGCGCTTATTAGAATCCATACCAACCAGCCTGCACAATGGAGTGCAACATGTTTTGTTGTTTTTTATTTCCCACGCGAATTTGGACATGTCTGGAATTTCTAAGTCCCCCCTAAAACTAACAGGGAGCCCCTGAAAAATGGTGATTGGGAGACTACCTTCCTGTAGGTGGATCCTTTGGGTGTTGAAATCTCGCTATGTGTAACTTGAGGTCCTGTGGTTGAGCCTCTATATCAGGCAATTGTTTTCCATACAAAAGTGAGAGTTCCAAGGATATATTCTACCCTCATTCAGCTTACCATACAATTTCGATATTGGTGCCACATTTACCCACATATTGCTGTTAGTTTTGTTGCGGGGCGGAATGAATATCCCTCAAATCCTTGAAAAAGCGGGTTTTCCCACGACAGTGTGACACGACTTGATTTCTAGCTAAATTTCAGCCCATAAAGTCTGACTTCTTCAGGGGTTGATGCATGTTGATGCCACGTTTTTTCAACGCTTTTTAAAGGATGTGTTTTTTGTGGAGCCATCTGAAACATACTGTTGATGGAAGAAATCCTGCACCACCTGGGATGTATAAAACCCTGTAAATGATGGGATAAATTACCGATCAACTGAGCAGGATTTCTTCCATCAACAGCAGTACTCGGAGAACGTTCCAAAAAAAGGAGTGAGCCCCAAAAAAAGTAACATCCAGGAGCAGCTTCAAACCAACGTCTTTTGGTCAGATGCTTCAAAGAGCCAAACAAGGTTCAAACACCCAAAACCGAAGCTATGGGACTGGCATTTACCTACTACCATAAAAAATCAACCAAACATGTATAGGTAAATATCCCAGCCTCATGGGACATATTCAACACACAAAAGGTGTTCTTGCCCGTAGGATCCATGGGACTGATATATTGACCTACATTTACCATAAACATATACAAAAATCAACTAAATGTGGCCAGTGGACCCAAGGTGAGCTCAGTAAGTGACTTTCCCGTAGGATCAATCAATGGGAATGGAATATCTACCTACATTTACCATTAAGATCAACTACAAATTATAAGTGTAGGTAAATATACCATACATGGATCCTATGGGTTGGACTTGGATCAATCCCATGACTCGGAACAACTTTTTCGTGAGAACCCCAACTGGCATGGTAGGTTTTCCACCGTTAACTGCACGCCTGGCGCGGCTGGGTCAGGTTACTCAAAGGATTGGTATATTTCTCTACATTTACCACAAAAAATCATACATGGATCCGATGGGATAGTTTATAACAACCAATGGGTGCCATTGGGTGGTGTAAAATGATATTTTTCAGAACTTCTAGTACATGTTGGGACATCTTTGGCATTGCATTCTAGAAAATGGAAATTCTTTTAGATGCAAGTTGTCCCAACACAACACATTCAGATCGAAGTCTTTAGATACGAGTAACACCTACGACTTGATGGTTCAGAAATCCCAAACAACCACCTGACATGTATGAAACCCTGTAAATAATGGGATAAATTACCATATCAACTGGTTAGCCGGATGTTTTCCATCAACAGTAGGAACAAAATCATGGAATTTTCGGAGCGATCTTTAGGTGTTTTGCCCTCTTCAGTCCGTAAGACCGCAGGAGTATTCTTCCGGGAAGAAAGGATCAATGGTTAGTGGGTGAAATAATCCAACAGTAGCCTAATCTTTAAGGATTTAATATATTGACATCCTGGGACATCCTAGCAAAACTATATAGCTCAATATAGCTTAGATACTTTTCTCATCAACTTTTATATAACTTACAAAGTAGGGATGCCCAACATTCTCAGTGAAGCATTCTGGATGTCCATGGTACTTAGTAAATGGATTATACCGCCCGTATAAGTAAGTTGTAAGTCCCAAAAATAGGTCATAAACCAACTTACTAATTATATAGTCATAGTCATAGTTGCTAACTTCAATGGACACCCTAGTCGGGGCCATGGATTCCTTTGCTAAAAGAGTGCTAAAAGTACAAAAAATGTCTGCGGTGACATCGTGCCAGTCGAGTCGCAGATCCAGAATCTACAAGTCACCCATGTACAGGGGTGTTGTTTGTAGGGCAGGGACCTGGAAGTGTTGAAGAAACACATTTGCCAAAATTTGGTGGCCTGAATTAAGAGAAATTGGCCGTTCCTCGCTCCCCGTGGAACACTCCGTGTTTGCCACTCTTCGAAAAAACATTGGACCTGTGTCGGAATGATCTTCAAGATGTACTGTAGTGGTGTGTCTTCACCCAGCTACAAAGAGATGAGTAATGATTCAACTTGGTACCCAACAAAATCCTGAGGTTTGATGGTGTGGGAAAAGTTCTGGTAGTCACCTCCAGCCACAAACTATTTGAAAGAGAAGGAAATTGTGATTTTTGTTGGTTAGTTTCCTTTCAAAAACCACCCTTCTTAGATCCTTTTCCTGAAAAACTTGAGATAATTACTGCATGAATTGTGGACCTTCAGAGCCAGAATTCATTATTGATGGTCCCAAAACTGGTTTACCCTTTGTGACTGGAAAAAACGTCTTTTTCTCCAGGGGCGAAGGGTCGCGATGTTGCAACCCGCGACCCCGGGGCCCAAGTTCACTGTCAGAGTTCACGGGTCAAACATGGCACGGTTAACACAAATGCCTTCCGAAACGAGGGTTTTGCTTGGGGAAAAAAACCAAAGCAACGACCTCCTTCAATCTCTTGGTCAGCAAAATCCTGACGTTACCATCTTAGCACCGGCAAGTTATTTATGTTCACCTCGTGAATTCAATGGTTGTTCAAAGGCGTTAGGCAATCCAAATGTGTGAAAACACCCATGCAGTTGCTTGTGGTTGATGCTGAATGTGTGATGGGGTAACCTCGTAGAAAGACATACAGTATGAAATAGATTGAAATTGAGGCTTAGTCACAGTCATTTGAAGACAAGCGATGGTTTAGGTGTACCTTCACAGCCCCGTGCCATTCACCTAGGAAGTGAAAATTAACAAGGGGACTCTTGTCCCAAAAACAACAACATTAAAAGCAAAAAAACAACCTGTTTCACCATTGCATGGTGGGACAAAGGGATACACCCAATAAAATGATAGAATCCTACTGCGGATTCTGAAGATGTGTTTCTTTTTTCCGCGAACTCAGATCTGGGCCTGCAGCTGGCAATTCTACGGTAGTATCCAAAACAGAAAAACATCCAAATCTGAGCGAGGTTTGGAAGTTTCAATAGGGGCAAGAAAAAGATTGAATTGTTGTGCCGTTTTTAGTCCACCTGTCCACCTGGAAAATAGATGAAAGGTTACAATACCCATAGGATCTATGGGACTGGGATATAAATTTAATTACCTACCATTTACAGTTGATCTTTATGGCAAAATGTAGGTAGATATTCCATTCCCATTGATTGATCCTGTGGGGATAGGCCCCACTTACTGAGCTCACCTTGGGAGTGGTTCCACTGGCTTCGTCCGTTCCAGTAATTACATGACTAGTTGGTGGTTTCACCAACCCCCTTTGAAAAATATGCTCGTCAAAATTGGGTTCATCTTCCCCAATTTTCGGGGTGAACATAAAAAATGCTTGAAACCACCACCTAGTACATGATATCCAATGTTTGAATCCTAGGTGTTCAAAAATCATGTTGCAGAAGTTGCCTAGTTTCAGGAAACTCCAAACCCTCCTGAAAAAAAAACAGAAAAAAATGGCCCAAGCACTAAAACATACGTAACAACTAAACCCCAAAACTGCAAAAAAGATACAAGTTTATTAAACAAACATGAAAATCTTCCTTGATTTTGCATTATAATATAAGCCTTCTGTGAAAGGTCCCAACACATGCTCTTCCAAACCTCGTCAGAACTACACCCCACTGCAACAAATGATGCAACCCTCGTAGCTCCTGAAGCAAAAAATACTTGGCAACAATTTCATGTATTCTTTTCTCTCCTGACACGCAACGAGACTGTACATAGGGTTTCTGGAACCAATATCATGAAATCCTTAACACACCCTCCCCTTGCTCGCCCCCCCTCCTGAGATAAATTTAGACCCTGAATATGCATCTCTTGACCCACCAAACATTTTGTTCATAAGCACCTCTGGAGTTTCTACTATTTTTGAGGACACAAGATTTTGGATGTCTGTGCTTCATGAGTTCCATCATGACAGAATTCCAAAAATCGATTGTATTTACAGAACACCCAAATTAATGTCCAACCAACAAGGCAGCACCATCTGCTTCGTGGGAAATTAAAAATCAATCAATTTCAATTGATTCGCGAGACCCGCGCACCACTGACAACGTGTCTCCAGGACAACGAGTGAATGTGATGAATGTGACCCCGTAATGCCAACGAGTCACTGATAATGATTACACGACATGTTTCTTCGATGCACTGGTTGTCATCTGGTTGTCTACTGTTAGAAAGAGTCTGTCCAACTAGATAGGGTTGGTTCATGTTGGCAGTTTCAAATTATTCCACCATTGATTGGTATTCAACATCCCATGTGGTGAGCCGGATAGGTGACCCAACACCATTCTCTGTCCTAAACCCCTGGGGGTTGTTGATCCATGTTTTTTTTGGGGGGGGGTTGGTTGCCATTGTTTTTCAAGCGATGATTTTTGGTCAAACAAGAACTATATCCCTCCACAAACTCCCTGTGTGTACTAGCAAAAGAAAACAGTCTATACGTACATTGTACATGTATGCAAATTCTTGTGCAATACTGTGGATGGAAGAAATCCTGCACCACCAGAGATGTATGCACCTGTAAATCATGGGGTATACTACCTATTAGTGCAAGCCTGCCAAAGGTCCAAAATTCACATTGCCACTGTGGTGTTTTCTTTGTTATAATGGCTTCATCGAATCTTTTGTAAGGTCGCCTGCACCTGCACCGCAACGCGAAAGGAAAACGCCGCCGGTCCCGTATTTTTGATATGTCAGTTGGGTCCGGTCCACACAAATGGATTGGTGGGTGTTGGATTCTTGATGGGCTGGCTGAAGGCAAACAACAACAACAAAAATAACATGCGATATTTGTTTGATTCCATGACACTTTTTGTTTTTGAAAACGTATTCCTACACATGCATTAGATGCATACCTGCTACCTTTGGACCCCAAAACCATGAAAAATGAATGTCTTAAGCCCTAAACATACGGGTGAAATAACCTCTAAAAATGAGGAAAATTCGTGTTTTTCTTCTACCGGTATATATAGATTCGTATACTTCCTCTGAACCGCCGAGGATTCACATGATGGGTTCCGCCAGGTGTTTTTTTGACTCCCTTTCCCATGACAGATCCATGGGACGAGAACGTATATTTACCGTAACATGACATGAACACCCATAGAAATCAACTATTCATGTAGGTAAAATATACCAGTCACGTGAATCCTATGGGTTTTTTGTTGACACCTGATTCTCAGGGATAGTCTTGGGAATCAACCGCAACATGTGGACAGCATTGCTTGCTGGATTTGTTGTTGATGATGAACCCGTACTAAATTAGAGTATGGACGCGGAACACCCGTTTAAGCAACGGTCTTTTGACTCCCAAGGTATACAAAAGAACATCCTACCTCGATTGCACAGTTCCACTGGGTAGCGGCTTAGCGCGCGCTACTAAAGATGCACATCTCTTTGTGCATATTAGGTCGCCTCAAACATATTCCTCAAACAAAAAAGGTTGTCTTTTTTTTAGTACCCATACCATCAATGTATGGTATAGTTTACCTACATTTGGTAAATATACGTACCATACATGGATCCTATGGGGTATGAAAGGACATTGTTTTGGATTTTTAAGGGTCCCATATTTTGGGACGCCCTTTCAGGATTCTGGGGCACCGGATTTTTGAGCCCTACAAGTATCTTATAGTATATACCGAAATAGGCTTCACCTGTTTAGCTATGAGTCCATCCTCCAGGTCCTACAACAAGTCACAACAAGTCGTCCCAAATCCACGCCTGCTGACACACTTTTTCACAACGTTCCACTTCGTTCACGGACAGCGCCTCAATTAAAAGCAACGGAGGGTGGCGACGCATACAGGTCGCAGCTTGTGGTTTCAACGCAGTTTTCATATATGTAGTCAAGTTGAATCATCTCCACAAAGAATCCAAATGATCAACAATATGAACATGTCAGAATCATAGTAGAATGAATGATTAAATGCTAGAAATATCATATAAAAGCGTGTATGTTGGGACATGACATGGGACCTAACACTTACATACTAGGGACTTTGGGACCAAATGTTGACGACCAAGCCGACCAACCGCAAAATCCAGCTATGAAGCTATGAGGGTAAGTTCACTAGCTATGCTCTGGAAGTCCCACCCTTCACTGGTTGGTGGTTGAACCAACTCAGTTGCAAAAACATGCGCAAGTCAAATTGGATCATTTCCCAGGTAATGGTGAAAAAAAACAATATTTAATAAGTTTCACCACCTAGTTTATTTCTGAAATGTCCGTTTACCAAGCGGCCTTCAAATTTAGGTCAGGAGGTGGCAAAATCATGATCATGGTTTTGGAACCACAAACACTCTGAATCTCTTAGGTTCCGAACCTGTCATCTGCTCCCCATCGTCATTTCCACGCTATAATCCCAACCACATACACTTGCACCAAGTGGCACATGTGTATGTTGGTCTTTTTTATGGGGAGAGTCCTTTGAGATCCTTTATGGCAATCTTCCCATAAGCTTCCACGAGACAAAGGAAACAGGGGCATCTTCGTGAGGAGGTTACCATCGTCGACAACACATTTAGGCAACCAAAAACAAAGGAAAACCAAAGGCAAAGTTGAGGCGTTGACGTCATTACTTCGGATGCCCAAGACATTGAACGTAGAAATCTCTTTCAGGACCTGCCACGAAGTTTCATTCAAAACACCAAAAACCTGGAAGTGAAACTCCCGAAAAAAAAAAACACCGTGGTGCTGGGACCCCCATATACTACTTGGTGGGGGAGAGAACGGACCCGTGGAATTCTTAAATCCAAGGACATCTTCACATGTAACAGTTACAACCAGTTCCCTAAATTTGGGGACTCCTGTTGATGGTTCAGAAATCCGGCGCTGCACCACCTGGGATGGTCAAAAGATGTGGATAAACCCAATAAATAATGGGATAATCCTCATCCTTGGTGGTGCAGGAGTTTGTCCATCATGTCCATCCACAGTCAAACCCGGAGTCAATGAGGGAACATGTCAAAATGGTCTGGGTGAGTATAAAAAATCACCGCCCAGGTAGGCCCGGGACACTTCGTCCGACCGATCACTTCAAAAATGTTGAAATTGGCTATAGCTCCTATAAAAGGCCGAAAATACATGGGTCACTGGAGTTCTTTCACCCCCATAAGTGGAGTTATGGGCGCCTATTTATAACTTAGTTTTTGGGCCCGGCTTGTAGGGAAGCTGAAAATCTCCACATGTACCTTGGGTATGTCCCCTTTTTCAGCATTCCAGTGTTCCAACAAGATTTTTGGGACAATCTCTGCGAACCTGCACTTTCCGCTGGCATCCGAAGTCCGGGGGACTCGCACAATACATACCACAACAGGGGTCATTATAGTACCAACCCAAACTTCATGCACCATTAAGCGGAAATCCTCGTAAATTACCACACATTTGCATTGCTTGCTCCCTCCCAAATGGTTTCGTAATGATCCCTACCAAAACATATACTGTCTGTATACAAATGTTCATGGTCAATTCCTTAATCTTGTGGTCGCTTCTCTGAGCAATACGCTACATAGAAAACCATCCTTGGATTAACAAAAATCTGGGGAATGATTTGATTTGATTCATTGATTCGCAAAAACATGCCCTTTTAGGTATGAGCAAACTGGACACCACCACCTGTTTTTTTTGTTGGAGGAGGCAGTATTTCGGGTCAGTTGTGGTCGTTGCTTTAATTGAGATAAAAGGCCATTGGCACCTCTGCCAGCTTCGGTCCGAAGGACACGTTGCATTTCCCATTGTCCTCATGACTTTCGGGTGTTTGTTTTTTGTGTTTTGGAGGCAATCCATTTATATACCTACTAGTAGAACCGAAATGACCCTTGTTGTGATTGGAAAAGGGCCTTGTTTTGGAGGGTTAACAGTTAATCTTTAAAAATCGAGGTCAGTTGGGTCCTGGGTCATTTATACCTCATGGTGGTCTCTGTAACTGTCGTAATTTCGAGCACTAAAGTAGTGATTCGGCACACTGGATCACACTTCCGCGGAAGATTTTCACAGATCCTAAAACCAACACAGCATTTCTTGCGACGCAGTTTTGGTCGTTTACGCAATTGAGACCTTAGGGGCTTTAGAATCTTGAACCAACACGCAAACCTGAAACACATGAAGCACTATTGCGATTCAAGTAAGCACTGCGTTTTCTTCATTTCCAACATCTTTTTAAGAGGGTTTTGGGAATCTTTGCCCAATTTGTCCCAACACAAAGACGTCTGTTCTTAAACGCCTCTATCGTCAATGTGATCTCAATAAAGGCCTACCTAAACAAACTGGCATCTCATCACTTTCCGGAAGGTCACAAATTTTGCCCCACGTCCTTGCTACGTCGTCGTGGCCGTTTGTTGAAGTCCTATGCATCGATGCAGGGCTTCGTCATGGGTGAAACTTTAGTAGGGCCCCAAGCTGCCAAGCTCGTCAGCTTGACCCTTGGGATTATATACGTTTGTGTAAAATCCATTGGCAAAACTAAAAAGAACTTGAAAATTATATACCCTCCTTGAAACCAACTTAATAGATGGTTTCCAATAGGAATCTCCTTTTCCAGGGGTTCTCTTTCAGGTGCTATGTTAGTTTCAGGGAGGGTACAATGAATGTCAATTGGTATGTCCATCTGAAAGAGATTTCTTCGGATTTCCCATTTCAGTTTGCCAAATTGTTTTCGCTTTCGGGGCGGGTTGTATAAAAGCCTCTATGGACGACAGGGGTGTTTTGGTCACTGCTCGGGAGCAGAATTGCCATTCAATTGCCAGGTGACTGACTCTAAACCTGAGTAGATGAACCCTGAATAAAATATGATTGACCCAAAATCATGGGCACACAACACAACTCCAAACATGGTTAATCTAATGACAAGATATATCTAAGGCATTTGAATATAAATGAACAATGCCAATTTTCACTCGCAACACCAGTCACTACCCAATCATATAGCATCATTTGAATCAAAGGCTCCCTAAAGTCCTTGTCTGTAATGGAAAAAACCAACAGAATTCCCATTTCGCGGACAAACAAGCTCACATGATTTAGCAAAAAAAAAGGAAAACATGAATAATCTCCATACCCAGCCTCAGTTTGTTCAAACATGTTTGTTTTTTCCCCTTCTCCAAGCTGAGTTTTCCACTTGCCCCCCCAACGGGATTTTTCATGCTGTTGACGGGGCCAGTTCCTCCATTTCTTGGCGAAGCTTCCGGAAGCTCTGGTGAATGGGTTCCATACACAACCTGTAGTGACATGCAAAGCTTGGGAGCATATCCCACAGCAAACCATAGGAATGGGAATGGTTCACCTACCTTTTGGCGGGGAAACGTATGATAAATGTAGGTAAAAATTCGAGGACCATGGAGCTTCTGGGGTAAAAAAACAATTTCTGCATCCTGTCACAATTGGTTTTCATGTTTTTTCTTGAAGAATGACCAAAGAATCTCCAAAGTAGTAGTGAAGTCAAAAAGAAAAACATGTGTTTCTTGATGGCTGCCAATGGAATAAAGTCATTTTGGAGATGTTCCCACTTGCATGACCTACACCACCACAAAGGGTTAAAAGTTAAACCGAGTCAAACCGTTAAACCGCAAACCACCAGTTGACATGGATATATATCCCATCTTTTCTGGAGAGAAAAATACAGAGTTGTGATGTGGCTCGTTGTTTTTTGGATGTTTCCACATTGCAACTTCGCGAAGCGCCATTCAATTCATCAACCTCTCCGGCGACCGACCCAACATCTTGATGGTGCAGAAATCCAACCAGGTTTCTCTGCTGATCCTTCTTACTGCACATGTGTGGAATACTTCACTACGGGGGGGTGTCTTGTTTCCGTAGCCGAATCTCAAACATAAGTTGTGCTGAAAGAAACATATATGATAAAATTGGTGATTTGCTCCATGATGGCTGAGGATTTTATACCCATAGGACCATAGGATCCATGCAACTGAGATATCTACCTACAGTATCTCATACAAACATATTAAACAACAAATCCTTTCCAGGAAAAAGTTATCAGCTCCCAGCTCCCATAGAAAATCATCCCCTCATCGTCAAAAACAAAAAATCTTTCTATCGTAAAAAAATCCTATCAGCTCCCATATTATATCAAAATTAATAGAAATCCCCCAGAATATAGGGAAAAGACAACAAACAACGCCGAACATTCGGATCCTTGGATTTTTCATCCTCTGAGCTCCCCCTGACTTCACCAAGAGTTCTTCAGCAGCGAGGTGCCAAAGTTCCAACCTTCTTGGCGGCCCATGGCTGTGCGCGGGGCGGGCCGTTTGGGGAAATGGGGAACTTCAACACGCCCATGACGGATTCCCATGGGATGATTGTCTGGTTGGTGGTTTTTCACCAACCCATCTGAAAGATGTGCGAACGTCAAATTGGGTTCATCTTCCCCAATTTTCGGGGTGAACATTAAAAAAATGTTTGAAACCACCAACCAGTTATATTTACCTATCATGAATGGTGGATTTGTATGGGATCAATGTAGGTTGAATATACCGTACCAGTCCCCTGGATCCGTCATGGGAAGACTAGCTATACGTACACCTATACCGAAAAAAAGCATGTCCAATCTTTAAGGAGCCATTTAAAAAAGGAAAATATATAGTCGTTCAACTACTGTATACATGGGTGAAACAACGAAACCTATTGAAGTGGGTGGCAAGTATATATATATATAAGTTGTTATCATTCAACTTACCAACTATAGTTGGTAAGTTCCAGAGGAGTAGACCTGATGTATGGAAGGTAAACTCAACAAACAATACCAACACAAGGTACAGTATCTATGTGGAGGCGGAAGTCACGGCAGAGTTTTTGCAAATCCATACCCACAGCATCCATGTGCGGTATATTTACCTACATTTGGTTGATGCAGGTAAATATACCATACATGGATCCTATTGGAGATAGATAAACCATCTCAACTCCATATAATCATTTCAAAAAATGATCACTGGCAGTTCTCTCTATCTGTGCACCTGTGCGATCTAGTGATTTCCATACACAGGAAACCCAACCAAAAAGGATTCACATAGGTGAGCTCATGTGAGTTCAGAATCTCCAACACTCAATCTACTGTAACATAAAAACATAAAGATTTTCATCCTGTTGATGGAAGAAATCCTGCACCACCTTACATGTATGAAACCCTGCAAATCATGCGATATTGACCATCTCAACTGGTGCAGGATTTCTGAACCATCAACAGTCCCCCCATAAAGTCAAACTCTCTTCATGTCTCATCTGGTTAGCAGGGAAACACTTCACCTTTGCAAGTTAAGTTCGGGAGCGACATGGTAGATGCTGTTTTGCCAGGTGCATACAGCCGCACGCGGCGAAGAAATGAACATCGACATTGGAAAACAGTTTATGGTAGGACTGGATGTCTGGGGTATGTTGGTTAACACGTGAAGTGCCTTCAAAACACGTGTTACATTCTCTAGGGATCCAAAAAAAATTGCAAAATTAGGCTGCTTCATATTTAGGGATAAAATATGATAACAGCTGGGATCCTTATACGGTAAACACTTGTTGTTTCATAATTAGGGATCCAAAAGAAATGGCAAAATTCAAATCCTATAAAACTCAGTAGTAAAATCCCCGGGGAATACCCGAGGCAACGGGGTGTTTTGGGCACTGCCCATTTGTTCAATTTTGACAAGTCAATCCGCTAGAACAAGGGGTAGTAAAAATGTATTCATGTTATTCAACCAACCATGAAATATTTTGACAATGTATATCATTGATGCTTACTTTGTAGCATAATTCATCCATTCAATGCTCAGTTGGTTTTTTCAGCATATATCCGGGCCCCTGAAACTAACAGCCAGTTCGCACCTGAAAATAGGCCGTTTAACGCCCCAAGAGGAAACTTAATCGTATGAACCAACCATCCATTTCCGGGGGCAAACTGGGAACTGTTAGTTTCAGGGAGGGTAGCCTACCCTTAGACCCAAAAACCCATGGTGTTGATCCCTAGAAATGTGGGTGGAACAACCAAACAAATCGCTTGAACTTCAACGTCTCGAAAAAACTCATCGGGATTCCCTGGCAGCTCGGTCTCAAAACTCGTGGCAAACTCCAACCTGAAACCGCGAAGGGAGGCGATAGCAACGACTGATGGACGTCAAATGAGGCTTCAATCAATAGCTGTTTCCTGGTTCCCGAAAAATAGGTGGTAGATGTGGTAGCATAGAATCAACCCAATTGGCAAGGACTATAAGTGGTATATAAGTGGTATATACTGCCAATTGGGTGATGATATATCACCAATCCCACCTGTTAAGAGAACAAGAAACAGCTATTGATTCAATTTGGACTTCATGTTACTGGGGCTATCAGGGGTGAATTTTGTTTGCTTACTGTACAGTAAACATATTCTTGAGAGTGGTGATCCATGTGTATATATACACGTTTCATCACGTTTCTATATGTGTTATAGGTGATTCATCGGAACTGCACGTTTTCTTGATGATGCATCTTATATGGGTTTTATACTGAATCTGTTTCTTGGCGATTTATCTCAGTGGTTAACTATATCTTCGGCATCTAGAAAAATAGAAACTCCTCTGGTCCAAGGGTCCCTGTAGGATGCTCAATGTTGGCGACTGATTGGTGTGATGGTTCGGATTCAGTTCTCCCAAAGTTGTTTGAGAGTTTTTCCTGATCAAACAAGTGGAATCTGAAGGGTCGAAATCTTCAAACCTTAATGAGGTCGTACTGTTAATGGGCGAAATCTCGCACCACGTGGGATGTATAAAATCTATGAATACTGGGATATCTACTACATCGCCTGGTGCAGGATTTCTTCCATCAACAGTAGTAGGTAGTAATTATGGGAATATTGCTACTCCTGAGGATGCCCAGCCCTTCAAAGTAAATGTTGAAGGGTTTTTGGGTATCGTACCCAACGACACGAAATTAAATACATACATCTTGCTGCTCTCAAAACCTCAAAACCAATATCAACCATACCCATATAGATCAAGTTACCTACATTTGGTTGTTTTTTTCTAGTAAATGTATATGTATATATTTATATATAGATACCCTACATGGATCCTTTAGGATATCATGTGTTTTCTATCCGAGTACCGGTGCTCCATGTGGGTGTGATAGCATCTAGTCACCTTTTGTTGGGAAGAAAATTTCCATCTGAAGCACCACGACTTTAGGTGTCAGGGTCCAAAATTTAAAAAACATCCAACATATTCATCCATGTATATATATAGTAAGTCATGTAAATCAAAATATGTATATACATGTACATATCTAAATAAATATATATATGTATGTATGTATGTACAGTATGTTGTGTGTGTGCTTCATACATGAAGCCGATTAAAACACCATCATACTCGCAACCATCACAACTCACAACCACTAGCACCACCAGTCCCGTGAAATGATCTCAATGTACTGTAAGGAAATCAATGGATACAAATCAATTCACATAGGTTGCAGGGTCTATCCTCGATGTCTTCCAAATACACAAAAAATGGGTCGCACACACCTACTTTCAAGTAATGATTCCCCACGTGTCTATGTGATAAAGACATGCCACTACTGCGAATCACCAAGCAACGCCACGTTGTAGCTGCGGTGAGTACGATGAAAGAGGCGACGATGCACCGTCGGCTCTACCTTTCGTCAAAATGCTGGAGGTTTTTAGGGTACTTTCCCAGTGTCCCCCCTGCCCAGGAAATAAAGCCTTCCTGTTGAAAACAAAAAATCCTGCACCACAACAGTATTAAGGCCCTAAGAATCCAGGTATGTCCTAAGAAAGGGATTACTCCTATAATCCTTTTCTAAGGATGGGATTGAGACCTTCAGTCCTATTTTAGGGAGGGGTCTGAATTCTTACGGAAGGATTGATAAGGGATCATGAAGGTTCATAATCCCTTACTAAGGTTGGGGCTTGGCATTGGCGGGGTACCCTGAAATTCGAAATCAGAGTTCGGCTCCTGTGTGAAGGGCTGGTCATTAGATGGTCATCAGGAACCATGTCATGTGCATGAATGAATGTAACTGTACATATATCTGGCCAAATAAGAATATTTCACCAACCTAGGTTTCCCTGAAATAAGGGGATTTCCCTTACTAAACCACCGTTTGGGGTGAGGTCGTGTGAGGTCGCTATACTTTGACCAGATATATATATATATATATGTATGATACCCATACCCAAACCCATCCATGTGGCCAAAATATAGTATTTTCTACCTCGTCTCCCTCGTGTGCAACGACATTTTGCAGAAAGAGCTCCCTTGTGCCTAATCAAAAACCAAAATTAGAGACCTCGTAGGCGTAAATCAAAAATCTGTAAATAAGTCCTCGTAATGGCATATCCATACAGTTGCAATCAATCATGACATGTGCAAGGAGAACTTGTGGATGAATTGGCTTGTGGTCTTGAAATCGTGGAATGTGGGCTTATGGCAATTTTTTTCCTGGAAGCAAGTTTTTTTTTGGCAATCTGTCATTGGCAGCCAGGTTGGCCAGATTTTCTCTATTTCGACCTCCGAGGAGGGCTCATTGGGTCAAAAAGTGAAGAGCCAGCACGCCCTTCGGGCGGTGGGACCAAAGCCACGCAATCTGCTTCGGGCGGTGGGACTCTACCGGACGAAGTTTCTCTGATTTTGACCAAGCAGTGGGGTTTGTGCAGAAACAAGGAGCAAGCCACTCTGACCATTAGTTTTGCTCCCGACCAGCTGCTCCCCTGCCCAGAAAGAGAACCTAGAAAAATGCCATTTCTCAGAGCTTTGCGCAGCAAATTCTGACATGACATCCGCAAAGGCTTGCGTCAGCTGGCATTCTCTTTCCCATTGTGGCTCGGTCCGCGACGACACAATTACGCGAACTGAAGACATCTCTTTACGGCCTTTCGAGCCATCAAACCATGAGATTGTGTGGAATGTCTGAGGCTTTCCAATCTGCAACCAGCAATCCCTCAAAATATCGGGGCTTATAGGGTCAAAAAAAACTTTTTGGGCCCCGAAAGTTTTTTTTTAAAAACTTGTCGGGGCCCATTTTTTTTTTTGAATCAGGCTTTAGAAAGCTTCAAAACAACATGTTTTTGGGGACGCAACAATTGATATTACTGTGCTGGAGAACCAATCCATACCCTCGAGATACTGCTTTGGCTTGTGGAAAGTTCATTTAGGCCAGGGGATCCTTAAATTCACATGAGCACCTCGGGTCTGACCTCGTTAAATCTTACAGGGTGCCTCGGCTACCCCGGCTACCCCGGCTGAGGTCGCTATAAATTACCCAGACTCATGACACCTTTCGTCGAGCTTGAAACTGCTTTACGGCTGTACTAAGTGTTATTTCCATTTTTTCCACCTCGGCCCTGTCCTCGCTAGTACTACTTTTCCTACCTCGTTGCCTCGTCTGTCCTCGCTATAATTTGTGCAGATCCATGTAGCTTACATATTCTTACATGTCCCTACATGTGGTCGAATTTTTATGCTAAATGTGGGCAAATATACCATACATGGATGCGATGGGATATGTATATAATATAATATAATATAATATAATATAATATAA
>DF239398.1:0-16471 GCA_000507305.1 Breviolum minutum Mf 1.05b.01 | reverse complement strand
CAACGCTGCGTTCCCAACGCAGACCCGCAACGCAAGGGACCAAAGTGAGTTTCATCAAGTGCTGATGGTGTAGATGCTTTTTCTCCAGGTAGGAAAAAGCATCCGAAAGAACCATATGTGCTAAAGGGTCATGTTACTTCAAGTCATGGACCTTTTTGATCAACTGATTGGCATGGGTTGGATGCAAGTCCGTGAGGGTGACAGTGTGAAACTCGCCACCCGCTATGTGCACCTCAGAGTTCGGATGTTGTTATTCGAACTGCACGTGCACAAATGATCTTCTTCATTTCTATCCCACTCGGGCCAGATGCCTTCTGCAAGGCTTTAAAAAAGCAAATAATCACACAGTTCAAGTGTGGCAACCATACAAGTTGTACGGAACCAATAAACTCAACCAGATGCTCTTTTTCCCGGGGAGGGGAAAAAAACAAGGGAGAATCAGAAACGCCCAGATGCGTTTTTCTGTGGTGAAAAAAAGCATCTAGGGAAAATGATCGTGGAAGAACACTGAATCAGAAAATGATGACCTTTCGTGATTTTGATGACACTGAATTCCATAAAGTCTTGATGGAACTGTTCAATACTCCTGAAACGGAAACTGGAGAATTGAGAACTTCAGACTGCTGGATTCACACTCCAGCTGCTTGGATTCGATTTCATCATGTACCTAGAAGAACACTGTACGTACCAGACGAAACTGAAGTCTCACATGATCGACTTGGATCGTATCGACTGACATTGTTCTACAAGACTAGTACTGACCAGATATATTTTGGCAGGCACAAAATCAACTAGAAAACATCACCCAAATGCATTTTTCTGGTGGTCAAAAAAGCATCTATGGAAAATCGCCCAGATGCATTTTCTGGTGGTGAAAAAAAACATCTAGGGAACATTTCCCAAACACATTTTCTAGAGCGAAAAAGGGAAAATCGCCCAGATGCCGGGCAAAAAAAAACCCGCAAGGAATGAATTTCTTCAAGTGTTGATGGTGTAGATGCTTTTACTCGAAATATGAAAAGCACCCAAAAGAACCATACGCGCTTAAGGGTCATGCTACTTCAAAATCCCGAATATACAGCAAATAACCAGGTTTTGGTCCCAGCCCAAATGCATTTTGTTCCATCAAACAAACATCCAGATGGTAGATACAAGAAGGTTTCTCAGCACGGGGAATTTGCGTCGCCTCTGAATGTGAATCTGGCGCGTGAACATTTACCAGCATCTGCCAACATGAATGTGTTTGTACATCTAGGCACCAACTTTGGATGGTAGATAGCTTGTAGGTCATCGTCTGATCGAGAACAACTGACTGATTATTGAACTCTCTGACTATTTGCCGTCTGAAAACCTTGGATTTGGACCAACCAGATGCATTTTCAAACCCAGGAAAGTCACTTGGGCGGCGATTCTCCCTAGATGCACTTTTTAACCTTCGGAAAAATGCATCTGGGTGAATTTTCCTAGATGCTTTTCTTCACCACCAGAAAATGCATCTGGGCGATTTTCCCTAGAATGCTTTTGTCACCACAAGAAAAATGCATGTGGGTGATGTTTTCTAGTTGATTTTGTGTCCGCCAAAATATATCTAGGTGATTTTCCCTAGATGCTTTTTTTCACCCCAGAAAAAAGCATCTGGGCGTTTCTGATTCTCCCTAGTTTTTTTTCCCCTCCCCGGTAAAAAGAGCACCTGGTTGTGTTTCTTGGTTCTTTACAACTTGCATGGTTGCCACAATTGAGCTGTGTGATTATTTGCTTTCTTACAACCTTGCAAAAATCATCTGACCCTTGTGGAGGAGAACTGAAGAATATCATTTGTAATGCCAAGCAATGTGCACATGCATTTAAAATAAAAGCATCTGAACTCTGAGTTGCGAATCGCGGGCGGCGAGTTTCGCAACGCCAGCGGCAGCCGGTCTCAGCTCAAGGGCCTATCCACCTGTAATACTCGGATCGTGAAACAGATGGGCCAGACTGGGTCAGAGGTTTTTTAAACAATCTTGTTCACATGTCCAGTGAAATGAACTGTTGAATCACGCCAAAACTATCAATATAAACAGAAACATCAAGCTGAACCTGCTACCAAACCAAATCATATGTTATAAGAAATGTATAACTTCTGATATTGATAATTCACAAAAAAAATCACTAAACAAAAAGTTGTTGAATTGAATAAACACATCCTATAACTAACGCAAACATTTTTCAAAGGGTGCTATTTCTTTGAACCCTAATAGATCGTGTTTTTTGGCACCCCTTTTACATCATCTGTTCAGCACTCTGAAAGGAAGACCCAGGTAGCTTCTTACCACAAAGTCATATATGCAGTGACATAAACCTCATCAATACCTTCGGGCCAAACAACCCCACCCAGTCACAAGTGAAGGTTTATAGGGATTCCCCACTAAAAATGGAATAATCCTGGTGGTGACTGTTACTGGGTGGGGGGGGTAGTTCCATTCAATACATTTTGTTTCAGTGATCAAGTAATTCACAAATAAGTTCTATCCGGGCAAATCAGAATATATCACGGGGCTTTCTGTATAACATGTTTGAGGAATTTCTTGCCAAACCATATACGGAACTTGGGGGTAGTCTAATCGACATTAAACGTGAAGTCGCCATGACATTTACCCTCATTCTGTTTGAACATTGGGGAACAACAAACTCAGGATTCAAACTACAGTGGGACTTTCATGATACTATCTCGTTTTTCTCACCCAGTTTTTTTTTGAGGGGAAACATCAAATTTGACCTCAAATTTCGCAAGGCAACATGGTCCTGGGATTTTATACCAGTAACCTTTTTGGGCCCACGTATATATACCCCCACGGTAAGTACTGGTCGGCAAAATCTCAACGAATCCCTCAGCGGATTCGAAGAAACCGCCTCTGCTTCACTTGATGCCTCTGCCGCCTGACCGTTGCAAAAGGTTGAAGTTATATATTTACAGTGATTTACTCTTGTTTAAAGGGAAGAAACTTCAATGCAATCATGGTCAGGGATGCACTTGGATTTACATGATGGATGTGTACAGCTGGTGAAACAAACTAATACTAAGGATGACAATCTCCACAACTCTTGAACAAACCATCCAGGTTTCCTGAGACACTCCCTGCATGAACGAAACCATAGCAATAAACCTAAGCAGGTCCCGGTGCATAGATCGAAATAACATTAGATTGGTAAGAACAAATGGTGGATGATACTGGGTCATAATCATGAAGTATAAAGATAAATGGAAGAAGCAACCTCGCCCCAAAGCTCACCACAACTAAAGATGATATGTGAATAAATATCAAAATAATATTGTCATTCTGTATATATTAATAAATGTATGGTTGGTGTATGACTGATTCTTATGATGGTCTATGTACATGTTTAGATATAAATATATATACATGATCTAGAAAAATCGTATTACATATAAACATAATAATGTAATATGTGTTTCAAAAAAATAGGATGTAAGCTATAAATTGCCTAGATTCACTGGAGTTTCCTGGTTTCCTTAACAGGTGGGATCATTTCATGTTCCCTAGTAAAGGATGGTATAAAATCATCACAAAACCTAGGTCTTTTCGAGGCCCATATGCTGTCCAACCCACATTCGGGACTCCGAACTGGATTTGGAGACCACGTATTGAACCCGTTCATTCAGTTGTATTTTGGTCCAAAAAAGAGGTTGCTCCTGTTGATGCACAAAATGCTGCAGCTTTTCTTTTAGGATGGAAGAAAGATTGAAAAAAACATGTAGATGGAGCAATTGATTACACACACACAGGTATGTTTTGCTACATTTAGGTGATTTTTCTGATAAATATAGGTAGATATACCAGTCCCATGGATCCGTCATGGGTTAGTTATTCACCATATCAACTTATCCCTGTAACCAACTCTTGGCCCCTCAGGAACCTTCTTCTGTTGTGGTTTCTTGGTCTCCTGCGGATCTTCAAAAACACCACGCGATGCAGACAATTTTCCCCACCAAAACTCGTTGAATCTCGATGAATTTCCACAATAAATCAACCACCAAGGTGGATTTAAAAGATCCTGAAATCCTGAGACATGTGTTCAAAAGTATTTCCTTTCTGTTTAAGTTCTACATGTCGGGAGGAATTTCGTCACTTGTGACATGGTACCATATATTCCCCCAATTGGCAGTATATACCACTTATATACCACTTATAGTCCTTGCCTCTTGGGTGATTATACATCACCGATCCCACCTATGAAGGGAACTCAGAAACAGCTAAAACAGCTATTCATACAAAAAAAAGGCACATATATACCATATATTAATATGCATCCCCTTGTAGGGACTACGAAATGTTACCAAGCCCACTTTTCATCAGAGCCGTTTCTTTCACCTCCCACTCTTCGGTAAAAAAAAACAGCGGCCTTGGCTCGGTTCTTCGCCAAAAGGTGGGCATATTCAGGCATCTCTTGCCATCCCAAAGGCCTTGGGTCCGTTGTGAAGAAATCACAAAAAAAGGAGAAGAAACAAGAGTTCATGGTAAGAATAAATAAGCTGTGCATAAAAATCGACAGAATAGTTACATATCTATAGTATAAAAGCATTTATACTATAGATATATGGTATATGTAAACTCATATGTTGTTTATAGACACACTTTATGTATGTTTGTAAATGTAGAACATGAACCGCACTGGGAGTACTAGAATCGATGGTGAAGCATGATGAAACAAAAAAACAGTCCTGCTCCTTCTATCCTCCCTTCTATGCCACCCGCAATCATGTTGGCAAACATCACACAAAGGTCATTATAACCCTCCTGTACTCATGATAACAACCCTTTGGCATTTTTTGGGAGGCTCCCAACGGGAGCCAAAAATGTGCGATGTTTTCAAAAATAAAAGGCAGTTCACGTTCAGCTGCGCGTTCACAACACCTTTGTCCTCAAGTGCAGTGCATTCACCATGCCATATATGCCACCCTTCGGCAGGAAATTGCTCTGACATTTTTTTGCCGTGAGGTTTTTTGTTCCCGCACTTGAGGTCTGATTGATCTGATTTTTCCATGCTTCCCAGTGTAGCTAGGAAGCACAGCAACTACACGACACTTGGGCAATGTGAAGGTTAAACCCAAACATGACAACCACGAAAATACAGATTGGTTCAGAAGGGTATCCTTGTAATTGCTTATAAATAGACTGGTTGGTGGTTTCAACCCATCTGAAAAATATTAGTCAACTTGGGAATCTTCCCCAGGTAGGGGTGAAAAATAAAAATATTTGAAACCACCACCTAGATAGACAAATATTATCATTCCAAAAATAAACTGGGTTGTAGAATCACCTTTTTTTACAGCAACAAAAGACCAGGCTTCGATGGTCACTGTGTCACTGTGTCGACACTTTCAGACTGCGAAAGGTAAAGCTCCAGCGTTTCTGAAGGCCTTCAGGAATGGAATGTTGCCAGTCATAACGTGCAGCACCACTGAAGCAGTATGACCTCAGTGTGACTCACACTTTTGCAGGATGAAATAATGCAGCACGCGGATATTTTTTGTTGATATCTCAAACTTTAGGATTCAAATGAAACACCAAAACATCTAAGAATATCTATAGGTAGTATAAACAAACAATAACATGGAAATTGACGATAATTTTGAAGTATAAAAGTTCAACATACTATATAATTGATCTACATGACTCTCCACTCCTAACAAAACGATTGCAACTATCAATTGTGCACTATGCCAAACAATCCTAAAAAAACTTGGTTGAGATACATTTAATGTTAAAACTTGCAACACAAAATCATTGCAATAATCGATGATTCCATGATTGTTTCACATGGTTTGCAAACTTCAAAAATGGAAGTCATTCCTAAAGTTCCGCACGAACACTGTACCCAAAGTATGAAGAAATACATCAAAGGGTACGGGTACTTAAAGCTAAGCGGCTGCCAGGCTTAATCCAGTTACAAATGGGGTGAAATAACTCCACTTGTAGGGGTGTTATAACTCCAGTTACCCATGTTATAACTTATAACTGATGGGGCCCTACCTTGTTGGGATCCATCATATCTTTTATCTAAGATGAATGGAGATAAGTTAAAACCTTGTTATATACTGGAGTACTTATTGACAATGGACAAGCACAACTTGTTCAAAACAAAAAAAATGTCTGTCAACACAACAAGCGGGTCTACCAGTTCAAATCGTACTTGCCTACTGCAAACTAGGACCAGAATAAAAAAACGAGATAGGATTAAGATATTAAGAAACTATTGAACAACATATGGCACCATTTCCGATACCATCCATGTGCTAACTTTCACAATTAAACTTCGGGCTTGTAATTAAGGTCCGGTGCTTGCGAATAAGTGTTTTCCATATTGCGGCTGATTGTGATGGCTCATCGTCAGGGATGTACACCCGTTTCCGCTTTGACATGAGCTAAATAAATGTTATCCTGAACAACGCAGTGCCTTGAAGCTTCAAAGTTACAATCCAAAAAAATACCTACATTTACCATAAAAATCAAGCGACATGTAGGTAAATATACCAGTCCCATGGATTGCATGGGTTTGATCAACAGCAATCACCATCCCAACTTATGAGTGGGACTTTGTACACCGGTAGATGTGCGAACTGTTGAGACGATAAGCGGGGAAGCTCCCTGAAAGAGTTTACCTACCCCTTCCAAAAGCACCTGAAACACCGGGGTTGGAAGATGAGTTTCCTTTTGGGAAGGCCTACTGACATGGGCTATGTTAGATTTCGGGGGTGTAACGATAATCTTTCAATTCTCAGTCTTTTCAAGACGAAGCTACTAGTTTCATTCTTGAATGATCTGGCTTTTTTGAACTGTTTTTTTTTTTTTCGCTGCCTAGTTTCATAGTACTACCCAAGCCTATCCTGCTATTGATGTATGATATGTATGTATATATTATCAACTTAAGCCAATCATATCTAAATGTTAAGTGGGAGAGGATTTCGGTTTCCTTTCCTTGATCAGCTTAATAATAATAACCATCCAGGTGATTCAAGCCGTGACCTTTGTATCCCCAAACGTTGGAGGTCACGTTTTAACCCCTTTCAAAGGGTCACGTTTTCACCATCCCAAAAAGGTCACGGCTTGAATCACCAGGATTGTATGTCAATCATTTCAATCCTTGAAATGAGTCCGTTTCATCGGTCGTGTCGTTAATATACAAAAACCTTGGGATGCTCCCCTCGCAGTGGATGCCAGTGGCAAGGTTTATAGGGATCCAATACTAAAAAATCTAAACGTAAAGTCATCCTGGCGATGACTGGAATCCTGGCAAAGGGATCATCCTAAGACAGGAATCGTTACATGACACCACCCCAAACAATAGGGAAATGGAACCCTCAGAATGACCATACATCAGCATCAACTTTGATCCCGACAAAACCCGAAAACTACCATAACAATAAAACAACAATCAGGAATATGTATATATCCTACAAAAAATAGGTGATTTTCCAGCCAGCCATGTGAGTTTGCTGGGGTTTTCTTACTGCTCTCCCCTGACATACTGTTTTGAAGAAATCCTGCACCAGTCAATATACCCACAAGACCTCATGTTTTCATAAGGTTTTACACATCCCAGGTGGTTGTTTGGGATTTTTTCATCAATTTGTACCACCCCACCCCAAAACACACCCCAACCCATCGCCGCATCGCTATCTCTCCGCCATGACTCCATAAATGTCGCATCTCCACGGACCGCACAGATGCCTCGTCACCGTCGCCAACTTGGCGTAGCAGCAAGGGACGTGGGTCGCCAAAGACAAAGACCAAAATTTCAGGACCTCGGTAGTTTTTGCAGATTGTCCCCTTCATGAATGAAACACATCCAGAACTTAATGACATATGTAGGATGCTCCATGGGATGGGAAGATTTACCTATAAATTGTCCTTTGAATGTGGGCATTTTTTTCATCTAAATATATATTTACAGGTAGATAACCGATACATGGAGCATCTGTGATATATCCAGAAAAAGATGAAAACAAATGTAGTAAAGTTAGTTGAAATATCTACAGTTGAAAAACAACACTACACAGTTGGGCTGCTCAGGGGATGCATGTCAATTACCATAATGTGTATATAAATACGAGATATAAATGCAAAATATCAGACTCACATATGCAATATATTGTAGATACATCCCCAGCTCTGCTTCTTTCTCTCAGACATGGTAAAAAAATCAGCAAATTGGGACATGTGCCAATTGCACTTGCCAGGATACCAAAGAGTAGATCATCCACATGCCAAGGAATACCATCATGAGGACCATACCTGTCCGGCCATGGTCGGTGCCGCCGTGTTGAACAGGCTGCATGGAAAGATAGTTCAAGGGTTGATAGGTTCGTACTACATGCAAATAAACCCTGGATGGGCAAGATAGGATTCAAAGGCTTCAAAGGTTAGCTGGTTGGTGGTTTCAACCCCTTTGAAAAATCTTAGTCAAAATGGGAATCTTCCCCAAATAGGGGTGAAAATAAAACATATTTGAAACCACCAACTAGTTAGTACATGCCCAACATGCTCCAGGGATACATGTCAAACCACAACAATGCACCACATCCATAAACCCTGAACAGAATTCCTTTTCACTTGGGGATGCCAGCCGTTTTTTGACAGCGCGTCATAGCAGCCCTTACAAACCTATTGTCGCTACAGTAGATGCCGAGTGTAAGGGGACGATCCCTCCCCAAAAGACCTGCTCGCACCCCACAAAAGATGTCTGTTGTTTTTTTTGTTTGGGGTGAAAATCGCCATGCACTGATATCCATGTCTAATGTGTTTTTTTGGTTTGTTGTTGATAGAAAAGCTGCAAATACATTTGCCATACTGATGATACTGTTAGTTTATGTGGATACCGGATGGTAATGGTCATTGACACCCTTGAGTGCGGTAGACATTTCTCAGAAACAAAATAACCATCAATGGATAACTACTTGGTGGTTTCAACCCCTTTGAAAAATATGATTCGTCAAAATGGGAAATCTTCCCCAAATTTCGGGATGAAAATTCCAAACATATTTGAGTTGCAACCACCCAGATGTCACCAGCAATGGGGCGCTCACCTGGTACCAATATTTTATTACAACACTCCCTAAAGAACAACAGGGGTCACCACCTGTCAGGTTGTGGGGCCTCACCCCCAAAGATGTCCGTTGGCGAAAGCTGGCTTGGAAGACTCCAAGTATGAACTTTTTTCGGGTGCTGTTGCGCCTTTTGTTTTGAGAAGTGCATCAAACACACCCCAAATCGATAAAGGTCAATCTGTCAATTTGAAAGAATATCCAACAAAAAAAACAATGATGCTGTAAGATACTTGCCTTTCCTTCCCATAATCATGGATCAGTGAAGTGATATGTTGGGCGTACTAGTATTTCCAATAGTAATCATGCTTCAACTACAGTAACTACAGCCATTTTCCAACTTCACCATGATTTTGGGAGATAAAGTAATTAAGTTTGTTAAGCCAACCCCAATTCACACATTCAATATTTCCAGCTCATCATATGAGGGTCCCATTGGTTGATCCCATTTGGTTCGTCGTTCGTCTCCGAGATGCTCGTTGATAATGCATTGCGTGAATTCTGGACCGACCTCAAGCGAAAAAAACATGCGATTTGCCGTCGACGCATCTTGACGTCTCCAAGTGCTGGGTTCATGAAAATATATATTGCATACAATATACATATATATATGCATACATATATATATACATCAGATTTGGTTCAAAAGTGTTGGGTTTATATCTATTTATTCATCTATTGATTCATTTTTTCAAATATATGTTATGTGTATATAAATATAAATATAAATAAATATGTCGTGTATATACATGGAGTTGATTCCTCACCAAGTGGGTGAATATGGGTGAATTCCACATCTCTGAGTACTTATGCCGGGAAAAATCTTTGGTGACTTTTCATGTTTGGTGACAACCTACTGATATTACTGATTTTGTTAATGATTTCAAGCATTCTGAAGGGGGAAAAGCTCCAGTCGAGAATTGGAGCAACTGCTGAGTTACGGTGGGTGGGCTGAACCACCCAAACACCGAAACACCAAGTGAGCAACGAACGGCTGGGAACATCAATTTCATGCATATTCAATGACTGAAAAAAAACTGAGCAAACAACAAAAAGCTATACTATTCCAGCAGTTTTGAAGATGGGATACTTCCAACAAGGAATCAAGCATAGACTGGAACTGAATCAAGGCATTACATTCTACAAAAAATTGGTTGGTTACACAAAGGACAGAAAAGGAGACCAACATGGCACAGCAAAATGCAAAGGCTGGATTCTCCCCAATGCTGTTGATTTCAATCTAAAACAGGGATCATTACAATACCAACCCAAACAAACTACTATGTTTTTTCTACGGGAAATCTCTTAAAAGCACTTTACATTTGCATCTAGTTGGTGGTTTCAACCCATCTTAAAAAATCTTGAAACAATTAGTCAAATCGGACGGATCATTTCCCCTAGTAGGGGTGAAAATATCATATATTTGAAACCACCACCAAGGAACACCCCCCAAGGTCCATGGGTCCCCACTTAAAACAATCCCTGTGAAAAAAAAACCGCTCCACACCTCCGGAAAGAAGTCGCGCAGGACATCAGGAATAGCTGTTACAGGTGTCACATCCACACACTGCGGAGGCATGGGAATGTTGCGGAGGTCGGGTGGGGTCAAGATGGAAATTAGCCGCTATACAGACCTGGTGGTTTCATCCATAGGTTATCCACCATGCAAGATGGGCCCCAAACAAAAACAGTCATACGTCGGGTTAAGGTATTATTCCACTCCACTTATAGGGGTGAAAAAACAACTACCCAGTTATAAGGCAATTTATAGGGGGTATTTTAAAACGATCCTAGGGGCCCATCCTGTATCACTGTATCCATACGAAAAAACCATCAAATCATCGGGCCGAGGGCCTGAACAGTGTGGAAATTTTGCTAAAAACAACATATTCAATCAGTCTATTGATATCCCTAAGGATCCAGATATGCCCTAAGATTTCGGGATTAACCCTACAATCCTATTGTGAGGATGGGATTGGGACCATCAAACCTACTTGATCGGGAAGGGTATGCAGTCTATTGATATGTAATTTCTGAACATATTGCACCAATCCGGAAGTTTGTCAAAGATAGGAAACACCTGGAATCCTCGAGTAAACATACTGCAGTTGAGGTTGGTAGTTTATCCCATTTACTTACCAAGGTTGTATACATCTCAAGTGGTGAAGGATTTCTTCACAGTATCACATATATAAACAACATCTTTAAAGCTATCAGTGTCTTTACCTGCCTGGTATTCGCATCCCATCATACTGCTTCGGCAATAGGGAGCTTTGTAATGGCTTGTTACAATCCCACTTGTATTATATGATTAGTTTTTGTTGCGCTGCTCAAGTAATCCTGCAAGATGGGCCCCTACTACCTAGTTATAAATTGAGTTTTTAATCCCCCAATAAATGGCCGAATATAAATGGGTAAATGGTGTCCCAAAAAAGCGCAATGGAATAATATTTCACCAACTTAGGTTTCCCTGTGAGGTCGCTAAAATTTCACCAGACTTATAACTGCTTTTGGGGGACCATCTGGTGCTGGTTGCATGTAGAAACCTCCTATGTTTTACGGCGCCTGTTTAACATAGTCATAACGTACACCCCACTGTGCTACACGCCGCCCTTCGATGGCATGTTCCCATGGGATCTCGGTGTCCACCTGGGAACACCAACACTTTGAATAGCCACTGGGTTGCCTTTTAAAACTCAACAAACAAAAATGGGACTGACATGTAGCAAAGAAAAATCTGAAAAGAAGTCACAAAACATGTGGTGATATCTAGAACAAGTATGAACAAGAAAAGCACCATCTTTTGCGACTGGGTTTCCAATTGCTACTAACTACCATCTTTTAAATAGCAATAAACTTCTGGGAATTCAACATATTTGCATGAAGGATTAAGGGGCTCGGTACGGGTAAGGTCATAAAAATCCGTTTGCACAAAACAATCATGAGATCAACGGCTCTGGTAGATGCTGGTAGGTAGCTAATACAATCACCCAACTGGTAGTATACAAAGAGAGTATGAATAGTAATAGTATGTATACCACTGATATTTGGCCTGGGTGTGAGGCGACAGTAAAAATAATACAACCTTTTACCAGAAACAAAAACAAAAACAATTCATGAGAACTATCGATCTTTCGGAGTATGAATTGATAATATGGACTCCGCGCATTTCAACACCAAGACTGACATCCATTTGCCAACTGGCGGTGTCTGGACTTAAGGGGGATATACTGTGGGACGTGAACGTTGTGTCTGCCCCTTGAGTCAGTCTGGAAAACAAACCTGATACAGCGGCAGTTGGTGGTGAAAACCTTTTCCTTGCCAATTTTACATTCTCAAGTAATCATTGAAAACGCAAGTCAAAAACTCCCACATCACTCTCCGAATTTATTCAGGTTTTGTGAGGTTCATATTTTTGTCCTCAGGATCTACATGGAACTCACCAAGGGATTTGGAACCAAAGCCAAACATCAAATTTCAAGCCACTTGGGGTTAGGCGATGATTTAGGCCTCCATTCATGGCAAGCAAGCTCTAAACGCAAGGGAGAATTGAAACATGTTGGACCAAAAATGCTGGGCTTCCAACTACCAATGCTTCAAACTGGACGGGGAAAAGGGTTCTTCAGGGTCCAATCTCCCAAAATTTGATGGAAAAACGTAAGGACTCCCTATAATTTTGTCTGCCCTAAGTATCCTGAACCCTCATAACTTGCTATTTTGAGGACCCAACCGCTGCTATACAGTATCAGTTCAAACCCTTCCATTGGATGGTGAAATGATCCTTAGGGTGGGTGAATTAGAATGATTCACCAACATCACCCTTATCAACCATGATGTCAACTTGCAATTTGTCACACGAGGAATTCCATGCTCCAAACACCAGCACCACCAGTGTAATCCCCTCCAACAAACATGCTTCAGTGGAACATTTCCCGGACACAAACCTTTAAACAGAATAGCAACTCGTCTTGCAGAGCATCCCCTTCCCTAAATGTCGGGGAGGCCTCCATCCAAGACTGTAATTTCAACCACTGCTCCGGACTCTTTGCAAAGCAGCTTCTCCTAAAACAAAAAAAAAAAAAAACTCCCCAACGACCCGCATTTTACAACGGCGGTCCCGGGTCCAAATCGTCAAAATCGGTCAGTATATGAGGAAAGTTTCTCTCATTTTTCAAATTTTAGGGCGAAAAGGGACGGGGAAAGGTTACCTGTTACCTGCTGGTATTAGCTTTTGCATTCACTGTTCATAGCGGCAGTTAAAATGTCCATCCCCGAAAAAAGTTAAAGCCGTTCAACCGTTCTGCAGGTAAGAAAGCGGTTAAAAAGAGTGGAGGAAAGTGGTAAAGTTCCAATAGAGTTGGACCACTCAGCGCATATCACGAATTGAAATAATGATTTTGGAACAATCATCAAATTCCTAAAATCCATGAGAATGATATATTTACCTACGTTTACCATAAAATTCAACCAAATGAATGTAGGTAAACATACCATACATGAATTGGCATGTTTTGCTAATATCATGGATTCTGGTGTTTCAAGTGCCCCTCATCAACAGCTCCGCCTTCTTGCTCAACCTAATACGAAAGAGTTGTTGAAAACTAAAAAAATGCAAGGATGAACAACGAAACACCATTTTGAACACTTGGGGCCAGATCTGGATGAATCCCGACCATAGCTCACTGCCAAATGTGAAATTTATTGGAGGTATTTTTCCAATCAAGAGTCAGGAAATAGATTCCACCTATGTTATATACCCATTCACATGAAGAGGTTCCTCTGCCCAGCCAAAAAAAACACAATTCCTACCAACGCAATTACTACGCATAGTATCCATGTATTGTATATTTACCAACATATAGCATAAACATCAACCAAATGTACGTATATTAAATATAATATTCCATACATGGATCCTATGGGTCACTACTTACTACTGTAAAATTTCACCTTCACAACCAGAACCTCCATGAATTAAGGATTGGGAGGTCTAAAACCCAAACGCGCGGAATGTCGGGATTATTTACGTACATGAGGTGGAAACATGGCCACGTGAACAAGGAAACAATGTATGAAAACATACCATACATGGAGCATCTGGGATAATAGTTACAAACAAAGTGGCCATGTTTCACCTAATGAAATTAGATAACCCATGCATGGAGGGAGCAGCTGGGATAATAGTTCTAGATATTTTCTAAATGAAAAACTAGTTGGTGGTGTCAACCCATTTGAAAAATATGCTCCGTCTAATTGGATACCTTCCCGAGGAAGGGGTGAACATAGAAAATGTTGGAAACATTTGGAAAGCACCACCAAGAAAAACAACCCGACCCCCTAAAACCATCTTGAACTTTGCCAAGGCTCCGAAAGCCTTCTGGCAAAGCCAGCGACCTGCGAAAGGCCATTTAGATCTTAAGAGGCTTACCACTTTGAGGAATGCTCAACTAACTGCAGGGGGCATATTTATGGGAAATGCCACCTACATCCGTGATGATGGCGAACTCTGCTTCATTTCAGGCAAATACTTGCATGGTCCACATCTGGATATGATATGACTAAATTTGTATGGCAAAATTGAATTGTAAAAACTGCTGAAGGAAGGAATCAAATAGACTCTACAAATAGATTTCACCTATTCAACCTTCATCATCATCATCATCATCATCATCATCATCAATATCAATATCAATAGATTTCACCTATTCAACCATTCTTATTGAAGAGGATCATTTTAGGCATGGCTTGGAGAAGCCGTCACTTTGCAAACAGTAATGAGGAATAGATGTAAAAGTTCAAACATCTCATCAATTGAAAATACTATGTATTTTGTAAAGAAATCTAAATAGTATGTGTATATGCAAACAACGAAAATATGTATTATATATATATATATATACCTGGACCCTCCAAGGGGTGCCTCCGTTCCAGGGTGTCAATTCAGAATGGGTTTTGGGTGAAATTGGCACCCCGACTGGAAGATGCTGGTATATACACATGTTATTCTTCACCAGTCTGGAAAAGCATAGGTACTTGAAGGATCATCCCAGTTAGTAAGTAGTTAGGATCACCCCATCTATACGCCATACAAAGGCCATTTTGAAAGGCCATCCCACAACCCCAGGAATTGGGGACTTAGACTTACGGATACCATGCTTATTGACAACTTACTAATTGGGATGATCCTTCAAGTATTGATTTTAAGACAGTCTTCCTGATCTTCCAACTTTTCTAGTTCGTGGTTAAACCAACCCCTTTGAAAAATATGCAAACGTCAAATTGGATCATTTTCCCAGGGACCCGGGATGAACATAAAACATGCTTCAAACCACCAACCAGTTTTCAACTGGGAGTCCGAGGGACCCAGGAAGTGGACTGTAGGTATTCTTGCCATAGTGGTCTTGACCGCTCACCAGAAACACCGGCCTCCGTAATAAAGCATGGAAAACATAGGGCCAGAATAAATGGTTGCAGAGTACACTGTACACATATCCAATTACTATTGGGGAACTATGTAAAACTGTGGAGTTTTGCAGAGATAATTAAACAGGGTTATGATATAAAATATAAAATAACCACGTACAACTGGGATCAGTTCATGATGGGGATTTCCATTCGACAGTGTTGGTTCACCAGATGTTCACCAGGAAGTATTCGAAGCCTCACCATGACGTCTATGAACCTTTCAAAGGGTCACGTGTTCATCAAGAATTGCCAGGTAGAAGTACTTCCAAACAACTCGAATATACACATGACTTGTGCGTTTAGGTGGTGGCTTCAACCCAAATAAAAGATAGTCTGTAGTCAATTTGAATATCTTCCCCAATAAACAGGGGTGAAAATTCACAAGACAATAAAGACAATGGAAACCATAACATATGTATCAGTAGTGAGGGGGACTGGGGGTAGGTTGCCTGTCACGATTTTCCCCCAAATATTTCATCATTACATAGCATCATTTTTTCCACCAAAATAATTTTAACATTCTTATTTCCATATTTTGCCCCAACAAATTTCATCACTAATAGGGGCATTTTCCCCCAAAATATTTCATCACTACATAGCATCATTTTCCCCCAAAATCATATTAACATTTTTCTTAACATATCATGTCAGGCAACATACCCCCAGTCCCCCTCATAGAAAATAGGTTAGTAAAAAACATTGATACATTAATTACTTAAAAGAAATGTATCAATGCACGTTGTCAAAAACAGTTCATCTACACAGCAAACGGTCTTCAATCACTGCATTTCTTTTCTGGCGCTTTGAATACTGTTTGCGTCTCACGGTGAAACCTTCCATGAAGAAACATATTGCTCTACATTCACAACTTTTGTGCCAATCTTCCACTCGCCATGGACTGCC